>JBCFXI010000609.1:0-132321 GCA_038496175.1 Ampulex compressa | reverse complement strand
TATATATACATCGATCAAGAGTTTCGCATTGTACGCCTAAATACCGAATACGCTTATCCTTTTCTCTCCCCAATTATGACTGCAAAATTCAATTCCGCGAATATATATATATTCGTTTCAGTTCATTCACGGGTCCTCCTTTCACTCCACATTCATTCATCCAACTTGCATGGACTTTCATCCAGTATTACTCTCTGTAACCACTCGTACCTTATTCTTATCAGCCTCGTAAATTTCCCTACCCTATATTTTTCTCTCGCTCTACACCAACAGTATGTTCAGAAAAAACACAAAAATCATATACACAAAAATGCACTATTAACAAAACCACGTTAATCCCATATCACATTGAATATCGACGTTTCTCAGAATCGATCAGTACTCTTTCTACGATCGATCTTGACGCGAAATGTCTTCTTTCGAGGAGCAACACATTTCATCGCCCAACCACTTTGCACTCTTGATTTTTAGCCTTAGGCAACCGCAAGTATCTGAGGGTCTAGGCGTTAACCCTTTCCTCCATTAGAATGCGAGGAAGTCCGCAGATTCGAAGCGGGCGCTAACGACGCCGCAAAACGTGGATGTGTCCGCAGGCTTCACCGCGAAATCCCCACAGCAGCGACGGCAAGCCCGTAATCCGAGCGAGCCGCATAGAAGGAACGTCACGGATATGTGCGTTCCGGGAAGTACTGCCAGTCCCATAAGTTCGAGCTTGTTTGTTCTGGCAGAACCACGACCCAGTTCTCTCATTCACTTCCGGCCGGCGCCGTGCATCGCAGGCCTGTCTTCTTCGCCTATTTATTTCCACGAACGAATAGCGCCGCCGCTCGCGCACGTCGCTCTTGCTCGTGTTACAGCAACTAATTTCACCCATCCTGCTTGAAAGTACGAGATCGACTGGCTGTGTATTAGGAAGAAGCGAGGCTAAAAGGGAATATAGTTGACAAACTCGATTCGGTAATCGTGGCTTTAAGTCGTATTTCATATTGGACACGAGTCTCGAGCGAAAAATGTTACGGTTGTATCGGTGATATCAGATATTATTTAGAGATCGAGATGGAATAGTGTGTGTAATGTGGGATGCGCGAAAATAATTTGGGTCAGCGGATGACCGAATTCTAGAACGTTTCGCTTGATGGATTATAAGTCCAGAGTGGTTTTGGAGAATTGGCAAGCTTGTTGCAGTAGTGTTCGTTAGAGGGTGCTGAAAGGACTGTATGTATGATTGCACATCGATTATGAATGATTATAGCAGTTTATATATTCTAGGATAATGAGTTTAGCTTTTATCTTCTTACGGTGAGTTTAAAAGCTAATCCTTTCAGTGATATAACTCGCAGTTGCGCAGGGTGCGATAGAACAACCATCGCCCTAAACACACATAGCTTTCGAGCATTTGGCTGGCACTAACTTATTCTACTGAATTTTGTGTACAGTAATAAGCGATGTCAGTGTAAACAAATGTGCAGCAAACAGCTCCAACATTGATAAAGTTACGCCGGAATAGCGACTGTGTATATAGGTATGTATAATTCATACACGTGTTTATGGTACGTGCTGATGTTCGATGCTCGTAAAGGTCGTCGGCGAACGATGAATGGTTCTGCTCCGGCGTGCGTGCAGATTCATAGCGCTGAAAGGGTTAAATAAACCGTAAGTGCTTTTATCGCATAGCCAATTTCATCCTCGTTGGTCTAATGAACAGCGCCCAGTTTTGTTTGGTCCCTTCAATATCGATAAAACCCTACGCTAAACCTTTGGAAATTTAATTCTCTCTGCGAACGACCACTGTAACGATGTGTGCGTAAACGAGCAACAAGTTTCTTTATCCAATATCGCACCAAGGGGAGTAAAGTAACGACTGGTGTGTTGCGTTAATCGAGAAATTATATTTTGCACACCAGGAACGTCTGCTTCCGTGACATTATCGCTCACAGAAAGGCGATAAGGTATGTAACACCAGGCAACGGCGTGTCGAATCCATTGACATGGTGTATTATTAAACAACCAATAGCGGATCATTCGATTAACTCTATATCGAGTAGACAATAAATAAAATCCCAGCCATCGTGGGCAACCTGTTCCTATTTAAAACCATGGTCCCGACACTGCCACAGCCGCAGCGACCGATGCTAATAATTAAACAAGCAAATAACGTAGCAGGTGCAAACTCTGACCATGGCAAACCGTACGACCTCGTACAATGCTGGAGCTTCCTGGCCAGCTTCATCATGCTAAAAGGGTTAACTCCGTCGCCTTAGGTTCACGTAATTGGAACGTACAACCTCGAGGGATTGTCAACATTATCCCGAGATAATACCCCGATTACATTATGACCAAACAATAAAATCCCTCCCCCTCTCCGCATTCCTCGCGCCATACGCTACTCGCTTTTCTGCCTTTCCCCAATTATCATGCGAGTCCTTCGTTACCTGTCCCTCTTATTTATGAACTTCTCTATTTTATTTATCGTCCTTAGACTTCGTCGTGCGGATAAACGAATTGATTCTTTTACTCGTTAAACAAATGCTCGAGAAATCGATTCGACGTATCCTTCCTTTATTTCCTTTTCTCTCAAGAAACACTCCCGTCTCGACATAGCGAGCATCTGTTGGTAACGTATCGTCGTGCCATCGGTTCGCTTCGTTCTTTATCGATATCCGTAACGGATTAAAGCGGCGCACGTCCGGCGTGTATCTGGCAGTCGATACACTTGTTACGCGTACAAAGAATTCTCGGCACGGTTAAGTGAGTACCGCGAGGATTTTATTGAGAATGGAAACACTCCTCGCCAAAGGCGCGACCCGTTTTCTTCCTTTGGAAGAACGCTCGATGAGCTTTGGTGAATCGTTGTCGGCGACATTCTCGCTCTTTGTTCCACGCTTCATCCACCTCGTGGTCCGAGAAAGACGGTTCTTCATTGTTCCGACGCTTATCAAACGTGAAAGTTTGTTTGGCGATTATAGTGCTCCGTGACACGGAAGATGGCGGATAATTATCGGCGCTTCGAGATCGAATTGTTTCAAAAGGGTGGAAAGAGCTAAAGATAGATAAAGGAATAAACATTCGCAGCATATTGTATCCGTTTATCACAATTCATATCACAATTCGTGTTTCTGTTATACTTTATAATATAATAATAGACAAGTGAAGGAGCTTCTTTACATTAAGGCTACTAAAGTAATTAAAATCATTGTTTTTCAAGTTCCTTAGAAAAAATCCTCGATCTCATGATTATTAGACATTCTTTTCCTAATACTTCACGTCTTTCGTGTTACATATGAATGATCATATCGATATTCCAGCATTTCTATTTTGTCCCCCTTTTTCAAAAGGTATGCACCTTATATCTGGATACGTCCAAACCGATGGTTGCAATGTTAAAGGCGCGGCAAGAGAAAAATATCGGAGAGTTCATTGGTTAACGCGCACGATTCTCGAAGAACGCGATGTCGAGCCACACTTGACATACATAAGAGTGGAAAGGGATAACGTCCGGGCGACGACACGAGGGGCAAAAGTTTTCATCGTCGATCCACGGTTCTCACCTGCACTTGGCCGTTTCACGTGGGCGTTGTCTCTCCCTTCGCGTACCACGTCTTGCTCGGATTCTTGCCCCCTTCATTCAAGCCGCGATATTTTTAGTCCTTCAATAATTACGCAGCCCCGTTAGCATTGGCGTTTTACGCTCTCGGCGGAGGCTTCCTCGTAAGGACATCTTGACATTTATAACCGTGTACTTAATGGAACTACGTACGTGCAAAGATATGAGTGCGCGGATAAGGAAACTCAAAGCGCCATTGAACGATCCGAAAGCAGCGCGGCTATTTCACGCGACAAACTCGTTGAACAGCGGTTCGCAAAGCGTATGGATTTCAGTACGGTGACTTCCAGTCGCGTATTTAACACACGATACTCGTACGGCACAAAGTTGAGGCGAGATCAAGCTCGCCACTGACGCGGAAGCTGCGATGGACGCGAAGGAACGGTATCAGCAACTTTATCCTACCTTCCATCACGTAACGCAAACAGACACGTGCGTGCTCGCAATATCGATTCGTGTAATTTCTACGGTGAATGTACGGTAACGACAGGAGGCGATACAGGGGGTAACGATATTCTCCCTTAATGCATTAGCGTCCGCTCGCGTATTAATGCGCTTTTTATCAACATACCGGGCTACTGCACAAATACGGCTTTGCGGTCTATGGACAAAATCCGCGTATATTTACGAATCGTACGATAACATTATCCTTATTATTGGATAATTGTATAACGATGCATCGTTCGAAAATACGCGATCACGCGATCATATATATACATATATACATACGTACATTTAAATATATATATATATATATAAATATATACAAGTTATATAATAAATATATATATAAGTTGATCAAGGTGCAAAAGGGTGGTGCAAAAAGTCCAGTCGTAAGTCCAGCTGCCGCTGAATTCGTAATCAGGCGGCCAACGTCGGTCCAAGCCGGTTCGATAAGTTAAAAATAATTTCTGCCCGCCTTGGTTTTACGCTTTTCCCCATTCCCCATTAGCGCAGCCTCCCGATCGCGGTCAGATTAACGCGATAAACCAATCGATATGAACTCGCGCCCTCCTTTTCTCCCTCCCGGCCTCCCGATTACGCGCTTCCAATAAATCAGGGGGCTGGTCGGAGCAAAAAAGAAAAAAAAAAAAGGAAGGAAGAAAGAGAAGAGTAGCTGGTCGATATCGAAACCTCACGGTTGACTTTTCATTCGGGCGGGGCAGCCTCGTAATTACTGCAGCCGAGACGATACAGGCTTAAGACCGAATCGCCGAATTGAATCGGCCTTATCGGCGATGCGGTGCTGCTTCGCCGTGAGTTAAAGTCGCGGCACCGAGAACTGACTTCTGACAGTCGATAATGAATGAGGCGAGACACCTGTGCTGCGCATGCTTTCACTCGATTATCCCACGGTTCCTCTATAATGATATGGGAATGATAACTATGGATATTTCGAGAGGTTTCTGGCAAATAATTCACGTTTCTAGGATTTTTGGACGGATTTTTGCACGGTTTCTGGCAAATAATTCACGTTTCTAGGTGTTTTAACGGATGACGCGATATTTTGCCCGAGTTTGCGATGGAAAGTAGTCCCAGGCCCGGGATGCAAATCTAGGATAAAAAAAATCAGAGCTCCCGATGTCCGCAGCTGTCGCAGTATTTATGGAATAAAGCACTTCGTTTACCACGCGTATTGAACTACACGATGTTTTCGAACTCTACATATTTTTTTTTGTTATACGTATCCACGCACGATAGCTGTGATTGCGGTTACGTCTCTTATTTAGACTTATTAGATTTATTGGACTTATTTGGACTTATTACACTTATTAGACCTACTATTCTGACTAATGCTTAAAATCATTCGATTAAAATCGCAGAAATGTAGAGTTAAAGCTCTCTTTCATAAGTCAATAACGTCTTACAAGAGTCGAGCCTCGGTGTTGGGATCGCAGATTGGATATTTCTCATAATTTCCGTTTACGAATCGCGCGTTTCCGCGGTCTCAAATCCTCGCGCCCGTTTCCGCCGTTGTGCGAATCCGCTTCCAACCTATCGACAGGATTCCGCTTTCGAATAATCCGCGGCAAATGGTCAACTGCTGGCACTTCCGTATTTTGGCGTTGGCCGAATGGCGAGCGTCGGGACGCCTTGTCGCGTAAACGTCGCGTGTCATACACGGATGCGGGCAAACGTATCCGTGCAATCGCGCCACGGACATTTTGCAATGTCGAATTGCATCTTATCGCGGGACGTTGCGCTCTACGATATCGCGCGGCATCGCGACGCCACCGAGAAAGGTTTCATTGGCGGACTGGACGAGATAACGGGAAAGAGGGATGAAATATGCTCCCCCATAAATCTGCGCATTACACGGGAATTCGATATTACCAAAAATGTCGCATCTGGAGAAGCAGGAGAGTAAGAGGGATGAAGGCGAAAGATTATATTTATGTCCTGGCTTTTGGTATTTGTTACGCCAGTTCTTTTTTGCGTTATCCATTCATTCGTTCGTGTCCAACCACATCTTATAACGTTGGGTTGTGACGTGGGAAATGTATTCGTGAAGATGTCGATTTAAATTATTAACCGAAAGGGAGAGAAATAAATGACGCTTGCTTCGAGCTGAGCTCCTAATTCCCGAGTGGTTTGGAAAGGGCAAGACTCGGCCAAATCCTTTAACTTTTCGTCGTCGAACTTCTGTGGCCTACCGCGTTCTTTGTTGTTAAGCTCGAAATCCCCAGACCGAAATTTTTCAAACCAACGGTAGAAAGTTCTTCCGTTTATCGTATTTTCACCGAGAGCAGTGTTCACGTTTTAGAACGTCTCCGTGGAACTATAACCGAGTTTAAATTCTGCGCTACTCATGATTAAAAATAAACATTTATTTCTCGAACTGTACCATCGACAAATTAAAAAGTAATACTGATTGAAAAGTATAAACAAATACCATTCAAAACGATACGCACAATATCGTTGTTTATCGTCAAAAAACTAATTCCTACCAAAAACAGAAATGCAAACGACAAAAACGACATTTAGAGCGTTACAACCCGATACATTAGAAAATAATTAACTTTAGTCGAACATTGAATATAATGCGACAAACGTACTTCATAACCACGGCGTAAAAATGTATCGTCTTCAAAATGCTCTTAGGATCTTGATTAAGTCCTTGACCGACATACCAAGTCGATCATCCCAGCAGACATAAGTTTCGTAGAAAAGAGAGCTCCAAGTTCGATTGTCTTTTCCACGGCAAATTCCACTTTTCCCGGGGGTCCAGCAATTCCCAGCGAGGCACGTAAATCTGGACACACGCGTGACGTGTTTCCAAAATTCTGTCGTTCCACACTATTCGACAAAGTCGGGCTTCCTACAAAAGTTCAGGTCGCGAGAACGTAATTCCGTCCTCGTTCCCAGCTCCGAATTCGACGTGGCACGGATCGGTTTCCGAGCTATTGACCTGGTCCGTTGTTTCGGACAATTCTGGGCAACCGGCCAGTCCGGAGCACCGAAAGCGGCGTAGATATCTTGTCGCGTAAACGACGCGTGCTATGTACGCTATGTACTGATCGTCTCCCGATTTTTACAGATCCGAACAGCGGGGCTGAGGCAAAACGACCATCCTATTTTCGCCCGGCCAATGGTTTCGCGATGTCGAGCTTCATTTTCAGCATACATACGCGGCGATACATCATTGTTTAGGGTAATGATTTTCCTAAAATAGTAATACCTTTAATATCGATGTAATAATTCGAATGTCAATGTACTGTTCATTTGTCAATATTAATAAGAGTAGGTATTTTCAAGAAATTTTTAGCGAGAAGTACGATAAAGTCTCGAAAAATGTTCTCTATTTACATGGTGCATAGTTTTAATGCACTTCGATGTAATCGCTTTTCGTCTTCGCAATTTCTTCTCATTACAAAGTTCCCGCATCACGTTCCAGCGTAAGGTTGGCGTTAAACTCATCGCCGACTCGTGGCATGGATATTAAAAATTTCTTAATATCCACGTCACGGCCATCGCGTTGATAAATCTCTCACGTTGAACGATGCGGAGTCACGATTTTCAACCAGCGGTTTGTCCCAAGCGTCTCCTTTCGAACCAAGGAAAATATCCTGCTGTGCTCGATAATTCAGAAAATCGTGCGCCCTTTGGTCGACGTGCCAATAGATTGTCGCGCGTATCGATAATTTGCAAACCGGTGGCGCTTATCGGGCAACGCAGACGCGACGAGCGTGCTGGGTGAAATCCACTGGTCCCTCTTCCGGTCCACTTTGCTCTTAATAATTTTCTTTAGTTGACTAGTATGTATATTTAACCTACTTCTATATAACCGCTTTTCGTTCTTAGCATTTCTCCTCGTTACACATATTTAGCATCAAATTTCGCTATAAACTATGTTAACACTATTCCTACCATGACCGGTCAGTGATTTCTTTGAAAAATCGTAGAACTTTGAGGCGCGGTCACTTCTGAGATTTTTCATGATTTTCTCCCAGCATACGGATCGATAAATTAATCTATCGACATGTTTCCTTCGTCCTCTTTTTCTGTAAGAATATATTTGGTACACTTAAATCTGCCTGGAAAATGACTGGTAGGAATAGTGTTAAATATCCACATCACAGTAATCGTATCAATACATTTTTCATCTTGCACAATGCAGATCCACCAATTTCAATCAACTGTTCCTCTCAAGCCTCCCTTTTCAACCCCAAGGAGAGCGTCCTATGCTATGCTCGATAATTCAGAAAATCGAGCGCTCTTTGGTCGACGTGCCAATAGATTGTCGCGCGTATCGATAATTTGCAAACTGGTGGCGCTTATCGGGCAACGCAGACGCAACGAGCATGCTAGCGAAATCAACTGGTCCCCCTTCCGGTCCACTTTGCCCCTAATATCGACCAATATGCGTCGCTAGCGTGCGCCGCTTTTTGGCGTTTTTTTCCGGACTACGCGTGCCAAATTTAATCGTCCCCCGCTGTGATTCGATTTCAGGGACAAAGTTGCCCCGCGCTTTCATAGTCGGCCCAGCTTTCGTCCAGCCGCGGATCCGCAGCGGAGCTCCTCGTTACGTACGTGTTTCGGAGGAGGCCGGGCATTGGGCCAATTGGAGAAATCGCTTCGACCAGTAGGTTTCGAGGAGTCGGGATAGGGAAGACTCATCGCGCAAATGATGCGCGTGATGCGAGAACGACGGATGCACACCGACGAGCACGATTGTGGCGAAGAAGGAATGTCGCGCGTTGGAAATCGTCCGAAACTGGGATTCGCGTTTTTCGCCTGGCCGCGATTGCTCTGGCGTTTTATTGTACAAAGGAAAGAGAAAAGAAAAAAAAAGAAGAGGGGAAAATGACAAGAGGCGCGCGTAATATGATATGGAAGGGAAACGCCCGATGCTTCGCTGGAGAGATGGAAAAATATTTGCTCTCGAGTCTCCGTAATGGTTAGCTATCGACGAGCTCGAGATTCGCACGCGCGTTATATCGATGCTTGTCGT
Organism: Ampulex compressa; assembly: GCA_038496175.1. Classification (NCBI taxonomy): domain Eukaryota; kingdom Metazoa; phylum Arthropoda; class Insecta; order Hymenoptera; family Ampulicidae; genus Ampulex; species Ampulex compressa. Next base: position 123,265 of record JBCFXI010000609.1, on the reverse strand, counting down.
TGGTGTATGCGATCTTTTGCGCGAATTGTAAAGGGCGCTTGGCTTAAGATCCCCGCTCTCCAAAGAGCAGAACTCGTCATGCAAATGATGCGCGTAATGCGCGAATCGCGATGCACACAGAGGAGCGCGGTGACCCGATTGCGACCACGCATTGCAGCAAAGAAATTCCGTACGCTGGCAATTGTTCTATTGGGTGGAAATTAGGTTTTCCGCCTGCAGAAAAGCGCATTGGGACTTTGCAAAGACGACAAAGTGGCGGACAATGCGATCTGAGCTTAAATTGTACAATGCGGTATCGTTTGCGCTCGGCCTTTGTTTTGCTCTTTGTCTATTCGATTTTCTTTGTTGTCGGCTATCTTTCTCTTTTCGATATCGACCGTGGGGATTGTGTAGCGGGGAATATTGTTTGAGTCCCAGCATTGAGGATTTTATACGGTGGAGAAATTAGGTTGAGACGCACCCTAACATAGCAAAAATCATAAAGGAGATTGGATATCATAAATCATAAAGACATCGGATATAGACATTATCTACATTAGAATGTAATAATCATGTACTAAGCGCAGAATTATATAGGTTAGAGAAATTGAAAAGATTATACGATAGATAAAAATTCGCACTTCCACTCAGAAACTTGGATTCACTGTCTATACACGACACTCATATTTTATACGTCTTGCATATGGCGAACAGGTTGTACCTAAACTCATCTTAAACCCTCAATTCTCGGGTAAATCTGTCCTAATAAGAACGGCTTTACGCGAAGTTCGAATCAAGCTGGTGTTAGCTTTCCAACGTGCAACTCACATGCGCGAATTTTACCGCCTGTCCGTATCATCGCACACTTTACTTACCGATGCTCGCACATTAGCCGTTAATATACAGATTAAACCTCGGAAACGTTGCATAAACAATTGTAAAGCCGTAACGACATTTGTCCCGTGGAATAGAAGCGCGTCGAACATCAATTTCGAAAAGCGGAGATATTACGAGGAGAGGCGGTCGAAAAATTGGAATTTCCATGATCAACGCGATCCTTCAGCTTTTTTCGAACGTTTTCGAGAGAGCCGATTGGAAATCCGTGGTTAATGGCAATTACGGTGCGACAGTCGATGGAACAAATGCGCCGCGGCGCACGGAAACAAGAAACGGTCCCGATTCCATTGTCAGTTTCGGAAAATAAAAGTTTTCATCGACGGCTGTGCCATAACTCGCGCGAAATTCTCGAAATAGTATCCATGATTCTCATGGCACGTTATACGGTCCAGCCGGCATATATAAATACAAGGATCCGCGGGGCCGCGTTCCGAAAAAGCAAATTCGTGTGTGCGTACGCGAAAAAAAAAAAAATATGAATCGCTTTTACGGGCCGTGTTCTCCGTGGAATATATGGAGCTGAGTACACGTATTCCGAATATTGCGGACAGCCTTCCTCGGTCCACGAATCAAAATCACGGTGGGTACCTACCACGTTGCATTGCCCACTTTTAATCTCCGGCGCATCGGGTTGTCCTACTGTAGTAACCCAATAAAAACTAATTAGCGCCTCGCGACCTTCCCGATTCATCAAATATGCGCATCGACGCGATACGCGTATCCTCTAATGGCATTAAACAGAGATTAATTCGGAATGATTTCGAGTAATTACAAAACGTCGGTGATGGAGTGGCGTAATGAAAGCAGGCTTGAATTCCCACGTGGACTCGGGCGTTTAAATTCCGACCATTATCTCTGGGTTTTTCGACGCGATAACGTGAAGCCATCATTTTTGCCAGGCTTCAATTCGCGTTGATCGAATAATGTTACAGCCGTATCCGATATGCGTGTCGAACTGAAAGCCGATGTAAATAAAATATCAAATATATTAAGAAAGCTATGGATACTTGGAACTCTATTTCTGAATTGTCAATGAGAAAAACCAGAAACTCACCTTAGCTCTTAAGTGCGAAAAGCTCCTATAGAAAAGAAGCTGAGCGAAAGTAGATTGCGTTCTAATTTATACAAATACGTATACGAGGAGTTAAAAATATAAGAACACGCGATCACTATAACACGATATTTAATCTGCATCGGTATCAAGGCACGTATGAATAATACAATATGCATTAAAGCTATATATTTATTTATCAATCCTTTCTATCTATTATATATCAATAATAGAGATGATACACCCATTGGCTTGAAACCTCGATATCCCATGAAAGACCAAAAGCGCCTAATCGAATCATCGCCTCGTAAATCAGGTGCATCATACTGAGTGAGGATGCAGCCGAATGCATGCATTGTTTTGGGAATTGTCAACGAGGAAGGATGGCCACGCGTTCGCGTGATCCAGCGCGTATATCGCGCAGAGCCCTATTCCGTTCCGGGACTGGAAATAACTTTTTAGTTCGGCGCTTCCATTTCGGCGGACGCGATTCCTTTGGGATTTGGTACAAAGAGGGAATTCCAGCGAAAAATGCGTTCGAATGCACGGCGTATCTTATTCACGGGCCGCTGCTGGCTGGAGAAGCGTTTGAAATGACGAGATCCAATATAACGTGTCATGTTTATGGTGGAGAATTAGAATAGCAGAATGGGCAGAGAAATTGCGAAACGAGAATGATCTTCTCGAGTGGAAATCGCAAAGGCCTTATGTTACGTGAAAAGTATCGCGGAGAGATAGGAAATATTTTTATTTATTTATTTATTTATTTATTTACACTTCGACATTCCTGCCAAGAAGGGGGGAAATATTTTTATGATGAGCGAGAAAATGCTGGAAATTTGGAAGGATCGGACAAACGGAGTGCACGAAGAATGTCCAGTGTAAGGTCGACAATGACGTAAAAGTTGACCTGTGTTTGAAATAAGGTGGAATGGAGCAAAAGAAAATTCCAATTTTTACACAAAGGCGAATGGAATTGTAGGTCAATATATCGGAATAAATGTAATCTTACGATAATAGCTTACATGGTGAAAAATTACAATTTCCTGTATTTGTTCCTGCATTCGTTATTAATAAATCATGTTGCTCTTGTATTCATTCAATTTTTCACATTTTGCTATTTCCAATTTACTCGATTCCAGATTCTGTTATTCTATTCCGTCGATTTCATCGCTCTACTGCCGATAATTTTTACTCTCCTCTCTGTTCGATTCCTTGAATTCCGTTTATACGAAGATCTGTATCTGTACTCGGCGTGCTACGAAATTTACCGATACGTTAGCTGGCCATCTTACATTTTGCAAGGTCTGCCACAGATGCAATAGGAAGAAAAACAATTTCAATAGTAGCCAATCCATTTTGCTTCCGAGTAACGGTGCATTGTGCTTCAGCTACCGAGATTGACATTACTTCGAGGAAGAAAGATGGGACGCCTGCTCGATCACTCTTGTCCAGGGAAATGCAATATGTGCCGAGCAGGTATTTCATCTTATTTTCCCAAAGACATTTCTTCCGTAAGAAAGGAAGTCACTGAAATATAATAAGGTTCACCTTAAAATACCTTGAGTCTCCTTTTAAATTACTTCGCATCTACTGACGTACGCCAAATTTTATCGACTGCGACTAAATGTTGAGAACAAACGAAAGTCCAATGTTACGTATCCAAAAAATATTTGCATATAAAATTCGATAAAATTACGTTCTCTAAAACGTTTCATGTATATTAAATTTCTGTAAAACTTAGGGGACACGATTTTCGTATTTCAATTATAATTTTCTCAAAATATCCATTCGTGCTGTTCTCCGATGAGTCTATTTGGGAATTTATATCGTACTCTTTGTTACGAAACGTCTTATTTGGTATAACTAAGGAAACAGTCTTGAGTACTTAAAACGATTACAAGACCACATCAGAAACAAGTTCTAAATCTCCTACCACGGAGTAGTACAAGGGAAGAGACTTGGGTGTTCAAAAGTGCTCAAAGTTCTCCATAATCTTTCCTAAGAATCTCAGCTTAAAGCGATGTTACCGATAAACTTATAGTTAGTAACATTAAAAACGTAGCGGTAAAGCGCAACTGTAAGATCTTTCGGAGCAAAAATCCCTAAAAAAAGAAACGTTCCTCAATACTGTGCACAAAAAATCTCAGTAATTGACTTATACAATCACGAATACAATATTATGCTTCATAAATCTGATTTGGCCTCGAACAAAAATCCACCTACTCTAACGTTCGATCCAACTTTCTCAAACGCGATTTTCATTACAAACACAGCTCAGAATATGATTTTTATCTTACGGTTTCAATGCAATCAAAACCCGTTCCCCGAAGTGATTTTCTCAGTCGATCGAATAAGAAAAAGTCCCACAGAGCCACGGATAAATCTGAAGGTTGTTAAAAGTATTTGCATTGCTCTTGGCCAAAAAATGCATTAGGAGATACCGTGAAAGAATCACACAGACACAAACATTTCGCGTGCAAAAAACGCTCTTATCATAACAAATAATATGCTTTTAACTTGCAAATTGAAGGGAATATTTATAGCTGTCAATTTATAATTCGAAGGAAATACATATTTTAAGCAACAATATGCGCTAAGGGAAAAGAAACACGTCTCCACGTCATATACGCATGACGTTTAAATAAAATATTTCTCAAACCGATCGTACACGGTATTATTCAAGAAACTTGAAGCAACCAGGGACGATGCAATAGCGCAGAGCGGCACGCTACGACAAAATCGAGAAGAAGGACGCCGATATTCCGAATTAGCGACTTTATTAGCGAGCAATGGTGCGCGTCGGTTGGCTCGATGTTTTTGACGGGAGCCAAAGAGAGGAACGCCAATGTGGCGCGTGTGCGATCACGCATGTCTGGCCGTTCGTTCGCAATGATACCGAGTAACAAATGCGCGATTATAGCACCGGCCCAGATCGTCGTTCCGCCCTGGACGAAAAATATTTCCACCCCCTCGGACCGAGTAAATTCAGCCCGGCCATTAATCCGATTAAAATAAGTCGGAGCGGCCACTTTTTCAAGTTTCCGCCTGTATAAATCAGGTTAATGCGCGGCCGATATAGCCGGTTATAAGGCCGACGTTGTGAACCCTCCTGGAATCCACGAGGTTTATTTCATTTTCGTACCGCCAGCCGCGGAACTGTTTTACGTGCCTTTTTATCGCCCCAACGGACGATCGCACAGTGGTCAAAGTTTTGATCCTGGGTGGACATAATTATCATTGAATAGCTGTGCTCTCCGGATACTTAATCCTTACGACTATTGTGTCTAATATGTTTATAAAGAAGGAGATTTAGTAAAAGGACATTAATTTTTTCATTCATATATTTTTTGTTTTTAAAAGGTGAATCGTGTAAAAATGAGAAGATTGTTTAAATATAATACTGGAATGGTTTAAGGTAAGTACGAGTCGGGGATGCTTGATTCGATGTGTGAACTTACTTGATTTGATTCTTGATTATGAACGTGCATTTTTTATTGCAGGAAAAGAGAAAATTCTAATTAGTCTTGAGTTTACTTATTCTTCATTTTTGTATATGCGAGACGAAAATTGAGAAATTGTGGAGTATTTTTTTACTCGTGAAAGCGCGATGACGGATAAAAATTGAAATGCCGAGAATGACTGACAGTACTGTTTGTTTCGATATGTCTCTTAATATATTTTGGAATAATGGCGTTTGGAAAATTTTGGCGCTCTGGAATAATCGAAGGGCGTTCGTTTCGTGCAGCTTTAATGAGAGTTTTTGCCAATATGCGGCGTGTTCGGTTCAAACTTTTTTTTTTGCCGATTTAGCGGGTTACGCGTACACAATTTAGCGCTTTGCTTTGCCGACTTTTCTCCGCGGCTATCGACCAGCGAGTGGGACTAGTTTTTCGCACACGTTGCACGTCCCAAACATGGAATTTTAGATAGCGAAAGTAACAGAGAAGCAATAAACGTAGAATCGATTTACAGAAAAATCGACCCAAATGTACAGGTACGAAATCTGTTAATCGCAATTGATCGATATCAATACTTCGATACGCGATATCTTTCAATCAAGCCTCTTTACATAAAGTGAAACACGAATCCCTTTCTCTTTCGTTCAAAGAATTGATAGACAATATAAAAGTCCCCGCGTCTTCATCAAAGTCACGTAGAACTTTCCGAAATCAAATATGAGTATGGCTAGCTCGGAGAATTAATTGGCCCATTATACGTTTGGCGTTGATCAAACAGCCCCTGTCACTGGCCGACGATCACCTCCGGGCACGTCTCGATATTAACTCCCGATTGCGGTTGGAAACCAATTCTGAACTTCGTGCCTTTTGTGTCAAAATCTCCGAATGGCGCACCGGCGAAATATGGGCGTCCATTAAACCGGCAGTGCGAGGGGGCTGATCGATCATGCAAGGAGAAAGACCGGGACTCTCTCGTTCGCAGAGCTGTGCGAGGAGCGAATAACACGGCCGTGCCATATTCTTCCGAAGAAGAATCGAAATCCGACGAGATCCCGGAATTTCGGCGGAAACTTCGCGAATTTCGGATCCGTGGACCTTAACGAGCAATATAGCGCTCCTCGATGAAAGCGCGAAGCGTATTAACGTAGCCCGTAGCGCACCTGTTAATATAGAACGATGGGCCGGTTCTTCGTTCCCGGAAACTTTGCCAACGTCGACGCGCAAATTCGGCCAAAGTTTTATATTACGCCTTACACGCTGCGAATGTTCGGCAAATTTGCACGGCCCGCCTGGGGATTTTCAGGATGGTATACGGGTTAAACGTGAGGGGAAAGCGGAAGCCCTTAAGGAGTAGGCAGACTTGATTATCCGCTGATGAGGTCGCAGCGACGCAGCAAAGCACGGCTTCGAGGAGATTCTTGGTAATCATTAAGCATCCCCCCGCAATGTTTGCCCAACGGCTTAGATGTCGATGCCGTGCACCGTGAAAGTGGATCCGGATGTTACGTCGGTCCTCCTGCCGCTCGTTGCCTTCGCCGAGGCGAGGACGCACCGGCTGTACGAAGTTCGAGATGCTGCAGAGGTCAGCTCTTCGTAATTCCCCGAAATTGCTTTTTACGGCCTTAAGCGGTTCGCGGCTGATAAAATCCGGTCGAATCTCGCTTTTGCTATTTGAGGTCACCGCGAGGCGGAAGTGTTTGAGGGCTCGCGGTCGTATGTAACGAATCGTGTTGTTTTTTAACACTAGAACTACCAGACACTTTCTGGGCATATTTAGAACACCGCATAAATCTCTAAAAAAAAGGGGGAGGATAAAAGAAAATTACGGTAAATCAAAATGATGATCTAAATATTGTATGAAAATCATGGAAAATCTCGAAAAATACATGGTTTTAAAATATTACGATTTTTTGAAGAAACGACTGACCAGTCATTTTGACTGGTTTGCTAGTTCTAGTGTTAAGTATGAAGTGTCTCTATTTTTGATTATTACCGAGTAAAGACATTTTCTTGCTGGTTTAATGCGTGTTTTCGTTTCGTATCTGGATGCAGTGCGAATTTTTTTCTAATATGACATTTACGTTTGTTGAACGTGTTTCGGTGAAAGACTGCAGTTGTCGTGGCAAGGTAAGACTTCCCAAGAATTTTCCATGGTCTGTTTTCGAAGGACCCGGTGAGTTCACAACGATACGCCCCGCCTACTGAAGCTTTGTGTACTTCAGACGTAAGAATTCTTTTATAAGATATGTCGTCGACATATTGTCCTGCGTTCAAAACAAGCTTTTGCCGTTACACATGCAGGAATACTAGGGCTGTACGCGAAACTTGCATCGAACGAATTTTTTTTATATAAATACGTCGAGTTGAAGCGTGCGAATAATTTGTAATTAAATTATCGAGTAAATTAATTTGATGCGCGTAAAAGTTGGATAAACTATCCAGAGAAATAGAGAAAGCGTCGATAGTGTAAAAATATCGCTATTATTCTCGATAACCATGTGCACTTTAATAATTCGAGTTCTTTATATATAACACGCGATACATCTCCTACGATGAATTTAAATCACGCTAGTTTATCCGTTCTAAATATATCCTGACATCGACAACGGTAGTTTCATTAATCCCAAGTCCATTATGTATCAGATACATATCATAGATATTCATAAGGCGATCAAGCTATCGGTTTACTCTACCTACAAAGCCATTTTTATTCCAGCAACGCGTCTCTGATCCTTCGTACAATGAACGTCGAATATCATCGATCCATTTATTCCTCGATACGCTCATCGAACGAACAAACTCGCCTTACCATCCCAAACATCCCCTCGCAAGGCGCAAGATATATTCATTCCACTCTACGTCCCTGCTTTCTCGAAAGCGTACACGCTTTAATCGTTACAACCTTTGAGATTATATCCCAGGTTGCACCGAAAATAAATCCGCGCCAAAGCAGGCTAGTCACTCGAAACCTCCAACGTCACGACGGACCGTGCCTCGATCGATTGTAAGACCCTCCTCCTTCACGAGCCACGTTCCTCGCATTACATTCCATACGCCGTATTTTCCCTCGCCGCCTTTCATTTCCTCGAATCGCATCGGGGCACTGATTCGATTCACGCGCAAAATTGTTTTTCCTCCAGGAGACATTTCTCTAATTCTTTGATCGGACGGGTCGGAGGGTGGCGCAATAAATGGCCCCTTAACGGGTAAGGGGGGAGGGGGAGAAAACGCGGAGGCACGTTGGCGTATCCGTTGCTTAACGCGATCATCGAGTGAAATGAAAGGAACAAGGGAAGGGCCGGGTATTTTCTCATCTTTATCACCCCTTCTACCCCCTTGCTCCTTCACCACCTCCTCCTCCTCCTCCTCCACGACGACTGGAGCACCGCCATCGCGGTGCTGAATTAATCACACGTCGGTGCTCCCGACAAAAGATAAGACTTAATCTGACTGCGGGAATGATAAGTGCTGTAAGCCGCGGCGACAGAGCTCGCACGGTTATCACGGGGACAAAGAAGAGGGATACGTCAGCTCGTAAGGAAAAACAATGGGGACGGAGCGCGGTGCCGTCATTTTCGAGCGAAGCCATAAGGGCCAACGACGTGGTGTAGGAAGTGCGTTTCCCTTTCTCTCCCTCCCCGCTTCCGACCGCGGCTGGATATCCTTGAAACGAGATATCGCCCCGAGGTGTTTCATATAAGAGGAACGGGCCACCATTGTGAGGAGAAAGGTTCGGGTTGGCTGCCAGCGGGTGGCGTTCGATGACTTCTCAGGAAGGAACGTCAACCCGCGTGGGCGTTGGAAGCCTCAGAGGGGAAGGGGGAGGGGGGAGGGGAAGGAGGAGGGAGGAAATATACGCTGCACCGACGATGTATCGTGGCGAGAAAAGGGAAAGTTACGGCGGCGCCTGTAAATCTCGCGGGAGAAACCCCATTTAGCCGATGTCTGCGAAATAGCCTGCGCGAGGCCTTCCCGTTTCGCGGAATTCTGGGGTTAGGATATTATGGCCATTTAAATTCCGGGGCTGCGATTATACGCGGAATCTGCGTGGGTGTATGGGGACAACAAATTCCCCGAGGGGACGAGCGTTGTTTTTTCTTGATACGGAAGGAAGGGTTAATGTTACTTGGTATCCGTGAAATAGTTCGCGGTCTCTCAGAGGGAATTTTGTTCCATGGGTTGATAGTGGTAGAAAGTAATAGGATCGAGGAGGCTTCTCCTAAGGTTTTGGCTCTGGTGCGAGCCTACTCGAGGGGTATGGATACCGTAAAATGTCGATACGCGGATAATATCGGGTGAGCGCAAAAGTTCGTGCGGAGTTTCTCATAACTCCATCTATTGAAACTGCGCACGAACTTTTGAACTCACCTAATAGAAAATTAAGAATGTCTGTGTATGTATAAAGGGTCCGCGAGCGAGGCGAAACGTTGTGACTAACCATCTTGGCATCGTTACTTTATACCGCTCCCATCGTACCAAAGGAAATTTGCACCAAGAGCTCGCAAACTATTTCATTTTGAAATACCGTGCAAATGGCTACAGGAGCCAAAGTCTCTCATTACTCGTTACCGTCGGATACGTTATAAACGATAATTGCTTTTAAACAACGATTAATAAAGAGAATCCAATGAAACGGTGTAAACGAGCATCGAACCGAGCCACGATCATCTTTCACATCCCTCTCCCACCCTAATTCTCTTTTCCATCGATCCACTCGCAATACACAATCGCCTTGTCCAATTTACAAACCCACTGCGCAAAAAAATTCTCGAAAGCTCTCCTTGATTCAAATCGATAAAATTCCCGCTATCCCCATCGATAATTAAACAAATTGCTCTCACTCCCCGGATACTCAACGCGCTGAAATATCAGCACCCAAGGGACTGGATGTTCTCGCGTCCATCGTCGAGCGGGACGCAGCGAGCGGACTCGAAAACACCGCCACTCCAGCCAGGGACGGCATTCTCCATTTCCTCTAATAGTAAAGCGACGATTAAAATAACGGAGGGAGCGAGATCGGCGCGCAGAATCGCGCCCTCGGCGTTGAAATTGGCGAGGAGGTGAGGAATATCCGGGCGAAGCCGATAAGGGGCAGGAGGGGGCGAGAAAAAGCCCGTGGGCCTAGGAGAGCCGGCGATCCGACTTAAAAATTCCATTCCATTTCCGCCCGGAGCGGCGCGCAGACGGCGGGCCCCTCTTCTGGGGGAGGATAAAAACGAGCGGGTAAAAAACAGGATCCGAGAAGTTGGCAGATGTTACGTAGCGCGGCACCGTCCTCGCGCCAGAATCCGGCGCTGAGCTCGTCCCTCTTGCCGCCACCGAGTCGGGGCCAAGGGAGCGGAGAACGGTTTCGACCGCAATTGCAGACGGTCCCTCCGCTCGGGCCGCTTCTCCTTGGACAAGATGCTCAGGGCAATTCATTAGGGCGAGATACATCCTTTTTCTCCTGCAACGAAAGTAATGAGTAAAGTTGGCGGTTCCCGGGCTTATTCCCGCTTCGCCGTATCCCGATGCCGCGGTGGCCCCTCCTCGAGATATCCCTCCCCTCAGCCGCCTTTCTCTTTATCCGCGCCCTTCTCCCCTCCACCCCCCCTGCCACCCTCGCGGCCCGACCCTTCCTGCGCCCCGCAGCTTCGAGATATGCGGCTGCAGCCGGAGTACGGGAGTTGGCCAACGTCCAACCAACTCGGCCCGATTGGCTCCAACGCCGCTCTACCGGGCGTTGCAGTACGTTCGAGCGTCTCTGGAATGTTTGGTTCGCATCCTCGAGCAACTTCCGTGCGCGGGGCCACTGCAACGAACCGAAACTCGGACTTCCAGGGGAAAGAATTAGGGTGAAATCTCGCTGGTCGCGTTTTTCTCCCTTTGGGATATGCTAGGGTGGTGCAGTTCGTACTGTGGATTTTACGGGTATTGAGATGTATCGCAGATGGATCGATCTGTGGTGCGTTTTGTATAATGGATCCTGGAAGGTACGGGAGGCTAAGTGATTTTCTTATTAAGTCTGAAATTGGTTTATCGTACGGTATGGTAGGTTGAGGTTCTTTGGAATGCTTGATTCGTATCCCTCGAGTAACTCCTGTCCGCGGGGTACTGCAACGAACCGAAACTCGAAGTTCCAGGGGAAGGAATTGGGTTTAAATCTCACTCGCCGCGTGATTCTCCATTTGAGGTATATTGGAGTGTAGTGTAGGACGTGGTTTATATTCTACTTCCTAGAGTAGATCCAGTAGTGTGTTACAGAGAGGAAATGGTGCTCGATTGGCTCGAACGTCGCTGTATTGGCTATTGTATTCTACTTGCAGCGATTCTAAACTGGTATTGTATATCTACGTGCGTGATTAGGACCAAATCGAGTAGTTTTCTATAATTCTTGGTGCGCGTGGACGAAGTATGCGGAATGATCGTACAGCCTTTCGACAAAGGTGACTATAGTTACCCTTTGCACAGTCAGCATTCAGCGTCCAACAGCTAAAATATCGCGATAATCGACTATCCGTTATTATATCCGGGTCAGGGCCCTTTTCTCGTTTACAAGTTTAGGGCGTAAAGCGTGGCTCTTTTCTATTTATAGACCGAGGAACGTTGGCGATATAACAGTAAAAATGGTTAGAGTGTCAAAGGTGATGGCCCGAGTTTCGAAGTACTTCCCCGAAGCAGATCCGTAGTTTCCACTCCTTACCGACCCTTTCTGCCCTTTTCTTCTGTACCACGACCCTGTGTCGTATCGAATATCGATAAGCCGTCCCCGATTGTACGCCATTGTACGAGTTTGAACGTTTGTGCATTACCCCGATATATTTTGGAAATTTCTTACCGCCGCTCCTTAGCGGCGCTCCGCGCCATTAAATGATCGGGTTATAAGTCAATGCGTTTCAGGAAGTTATCGATCCACTTGATTTATCGCTTCTAAAGGGTTTCGATGTGCGTACACGTCGATATATCAAACCATTTTCACGATTCGAGCAAATTTAACTCGTACCCGGAACCATTGATCTCTGTCTTCTTGGATCGAATTTTATTTAATCTCCTTTTATTGGAAAATTGTCTATCGGAAAGAATTTTTTCATCGCATTCGCTGTTTTATTTAGCGGATTTTATAATATTTTATTAATCCATTCGAAATTATTTCCAATGAACATATTGGCGCATGGGATGTGACTTTTGTCTGCAGATGTAAATAGGACGTTTACCCAATGCGCTTGCCATTTTTATCGAAACGTTTTCTACCATATGTATCGGACTTTTAAGAATCATTTTCGTTACTGGAAGTATATATTTGAATGTTGCTGCCCGTCGACTAGCGCTAATAATCGGGCGAGGGTGGTATGGGGGCAAAAACGGGGCTCGGATACTGGCAAGCGGTCTGTAACGAAGGTAAATAACAGCGTCGAAACGGGACGTGGATTTTGATGGTCCCAAATGTCCGCCAATGGTATTTACTCGATGCTGCACGAAATCCGGGCGAGTCTATTTTTACGCAAGACATCAAGTACGAAGTACGAGCAAACGAGCCTGGACAAGAGATCTCGAAAAACTTTGAAGTGGTGTCCCACTTTATGCATCCACTGCTGCCAAGGCGAAGCTTATGAAAGTTCGAACGAGGCTTATGCGAGACTTATAATCCGCCGATGCGAAAACAACGGGATAACTGCTGTCGCGACGACATCCTGCTCTTGCATCCATCGGAGAGGATCATTCGGATATACTTTTTACTCAAGATACTACATCCGTTAAAAAATGGAGGAAATGGTTTGCAAGTCCATACACTCATGCCTACACACTCATTTTTCATAGTGCACGATCACTTGCAAGGAGCTCATTTGTGAAGCGCCTGTACGTACAGACGCGCACTACATTATATCCGTTATTCTCGGATGAAAGGGTATTAAGACATGGTTCCTCCACGCGGGGCAAGCGGGCGTAAGATGAAACCCAGCACTTTCTTCGCGCTGTACAAATTTTAATTCCTCGAAGTGCCTCTGTGTCGAGAAGATTGGATATGGCGCGTGAAGAAAAGGGTCGGAGGTGAACTCCTATCGGAGGGTATCGTACAATTAAGTGTGGATAAATATGCGTCAGGTCGGATAGTAGGATTTGCGAGCGTCGTGGCAGGTATTCTGGACCGATGAAACACTTCGATGTGTATTCACCGCGAAGAAGGGTTCGCAATTACCCCGAGAGAAGTACAAGGTCACGTCTACCGAGGAAAATTTAACGGTGATGCGGCAGGAGGGAGGATACCTCTTAAATAAGTGAACCGTTCATTACGGAGAAAGAGATATAATTCGTCTCGGGTAAAAAGGAAGGGCGAAGGGGCGGCGGGGAAGAAGGGTTGGGGCGGGAGCACGAGAAGGGTTAGAATTTCAGGAAGTCTCCGCATTTAAAATAAGAGCAGAAAATATTCCTCCTAATTTTCGGTATATATTTTTATGATCACTCGGTCTACTATTGATTATATTTCAAGTGGGCTCAGAATCATAGGCTGTACAGAATACATATTGCATCAAAAAACTATATTAACACATCTTTAAATAAAAGGGGAGAGTAAAAGGAAATTTCAATAAATCAAAATGATGATCCAAATACTGCATGAAAATCATGGAAAATCTCAAAAAATACATCGTTATAAAGTACTACGATTTTTTAAAGAAACGATTGACCAGACATTTTGACTGGTTTGGTAGTTCTAGTGTTAAAAAATGAAGCCTGCGAAGATTTGTAGATTTGTTTTTTTCATCACTTTACACGAAATTTTACGAGCATTTCATATACTTGGGAGATTAGAGGAGACGAATCAAATAGAGTTTTAAATCATTAGGATTATATAATAGTCCGTGCGAGAGAATTTTATGGCAGTTGAGATTTAACCTCGAATTAGAAGCCAGAAATTGAAGATCTTATCCACTGTTCCATCGTAATCGTGTACGAGGATTCGTGGATATCGCGGAAGAACAAGATGTACCTGGCCATCTTATTACGCGGAGCTCCTCGGAATTGCATCGAAACCACCTGAAAAACAGGAGGGACCCAGCGCGCGGACCTCCCTTCAGCAAAATCGTGACGCGGCTACCAAACTGCAAATTACAAACTAGATAAAGTTGAGCATTCGTGCAGGAAGTATGCCATCAAATATTACGAAATTTCGAGCGGAGTTTGCTGCAGGGAATCCGGTCGAGGGCACCGTGCCTTATTATACGAGTTTTCAGAAGATGATTGACGAGGATCGTGAATGAGATACAAAATATCCAAAGCCTTTCCCCCGATCAAAAATTCCGCTTTCAACTAAACGTCTATTTCTCTGAATTCGGCGTTATTTTACATTCGTCGAATCGAATTGGTAGTAATGTCGAATCAATGTTAACTCGCATCGTACGCACAAGCAATCTCTGTGGTTTAGCCTGCAGATACAACCGATGAGTATACGTTATTAAATTCTGCTGAAATTGCATTTAAATATGTACGGTAATATAAAAGCTTTTGTCTTTTTCATGAAATATTCTACAGTTCGAGAGGTGTTTCGTGATTTACGTACCGAACAATGTAAAAACTGGGATTAACGTGTGACGATATTTCACAACGATTAATGCGTATACCAGAATTCCGGACAAAGTTTGGAATCACGCGTATATGGAAATGACAATATTTTTTACGCGCATCCTCTTTAAAGATTGATCAGCGTTTTTTACCACGTCGTCGCTTTCTTTCCGGAATGTTTCAGTGACATCCACTTATCAACGGCTAAATCTGAATCTCCAAATACGCCCTAATAATTCATATCCTTGAAATTCTCTAAATAGTCCTTGGATTAGCAAAAGTAAAATCCACATTATTATGATTAAAAAAAAATTGGGAAGTATTTCAAGATCGAGCGAGTGTGCTCAAGTGATTCTAGAATCACTTCGGCCAAATTCTGTCGCTACTTCAAATAATGGATGTAACATCCGCGTGTTTATTATGCGCTGATAAAGCTTTCAGCTCGCCGTTGTTTCTATAACACGTCAATGCGCTTCATCATTGCTCGAGAGGAACTTCCGATGTAGCATCGAAGCTTTATGAAGTAAACCGGAATGCTTGCGAAATATCAGCGAAGCCGGAGATTTCTTAGGGCATAACAGCCATGCGGAAGCTACGGCCATGCCATACCACGGATAACAGTCATGGAATTTTGGCATGCTGTAGCTCTTCGGTATCGAAGAACAGCTCCATTCCCCTCTTCGCAATCTTATTCAAAACTGTCCAATGGTTTCGCGAATTTCATTGTATTCAGCAAGCGCAATAAAAGTATTATAGAATCATCAATTTCTGGACGTCATATCTATGTTGTTCTCAGAGTTCAAGTCGATGATGCTTCAAATTCTATTCCGACCTCATAAAGGAAATTTGTTTAACTCAGCCCTAAAAATCTTTACGTAATATCATAAGCTTATCAGCTTATTGTCCATCTTTTATATTTCAACACAACGTTTTAAAAGAAAATAACAAATAATTGAGATATGAGATATGACGATAAACGCTGATAAATCTCAACGCTAGAACTACCACTTGTCAAAATATCCAATCAGACGTTTCACGGGTAGATTCCTTTGTAACTTTACGATGTATTTCACGAGACATTACTTGATGTAACCCATATATTCCACTGGAAATTTGTGCACGTAGACGAATTTTGGGTACCGCCGTTATTCAAAAGGCGCGCGAGGATTTTCGCGTTTCAGGCGACTGACGCCAGAGACGAGAGCTTCGCTCCAATTAACGCGCAGCGATAAATCGCCAGGGCAAGTCGGTCCAAGACGACGCGGCCGAGTATCGGCGGCGAGGAGGAAGTCGCAGGGCGCCTATCAGCGCCGAAAAGATCCGACAAAGCATTTGTCGACTCCGGAGGGAACGAACTTAGGGGACTTAATGGCCATTTCCAAGCGCTCCTGTGACGAAGATCACTCGTAAATTGCTCCTTGCTATACAAGGCGCTTTAGGCAGGAGATAAGAGGATGCTCGAACCGGGATAAGTGCACGTATACGTATACGTATATAATCTATACACGGTGAACGCACAAATGACTCTTCTTCGAACACTTAGCCCGCGTTCTTGAAGGCTCTTTAACTCTATTTAAATAACGAGCAACCCAAGCAGTGTTAGTTATTATAATATAGATTATTAGAACTCTAAAGTAAATGGTAAGTCATATTCACTAGTGGAAATGAAGTTTAATCCCAAAATCTATAATGCTTCTAGCTCTTGGCGAGAAATTTAATGGACGTTGTGGCGAATCACGAATATCGCTTGGAAAGCTGTCGACGTCATCGAGTATCGCTTTGCCATGACCTTAGGATGCCACGTACGCTTTTCCAGAAAAATTCTCGGTCTGGAGCTCGACGTCGGCTTCATATTTTTCCCGTGACTTTCTCGAATCCATAAACTCAAGGAAATATATAGTACGGCGCGGAAGTACGCGGGCAGTTTTCAGAAAAATGCCGTCCATGACCGGAAATTTATGCGGAGTGTCAAGGTTCTTCGAAAACCTTCGCGGTAGAAAGGAAATTTTACCTCGAAGAAATGCATATTGCAATTGCTCGAAGTCGGAAGGAGGTTGAGGTCGAGGAATACTTTACAAAGAAGAAACGCATCGACGTGCTCGACGCGCCACCGCCACGTGCGAGAACCATTACGGCCTCTTCTTCGAGACGTTGTGTAACGGAAAGACGATAAAGCTGTTTATGACGCACGGCCCAATTTTCTCCATCTTGCCTCAATTCCGCTTATACGCCTTTGGTGGTTATGGCACGTGCAGGGAATAAATATACCTGCCCGGGTTTTTACTTCGCCCAAGTATTATTTTCTCGTAACACCTCTGGCCACTTGCGCGCTTTGCGCTGTCGATCGATGCGCTTCCGTATCCGATGTACGAATAAAACTGAGAAAAGTATCCCTCGAAATGCGCTCGAGGCAAGTCCATTCGTATTTCCTTGGGTGGTATCGTGATTGCTCGCAATAAGAAAAAGCGGCCGCAGTTGTAAAAAGCGAAGCCGGGCTCAACATAAACCAGGGATGTCGTATAGTCGCGGGAGATTGATTTCATTTTGTTTAATCCTCCTTTCAACCGCCGATACTATTTAATCCAGGGTTTATTGGTCCTCATATCTAACGATTGGTTTTACGACACACACACACACACACACACACACACACACACACGTTGAGAAATGAAAACAACAGAAAATTTCACCTCTATTCCATCGCACGTCCTTTTACTATTTTATCAAAGTACCCGTATCTTCGGTGGAAGTTCGTTAAACGTAGAAATGAAATTGAATCGCTCTGAAACAACGATTCAACGAATCTACCTGCAGTGACTCCGCGATATTTCCTACAACCACGTCCAATTTGGCTTCGTATATCGGCACGTTTTACCCACCAATCCTCGACGATAAAATCAAACGATAATTCAACTACATCACTAGCAGTTTACATGCTACCCTAAAAAACAACATCCATACAATCCCATATAACATCCAAATAATCATAAACACAATTATCGTCCTGCTAATAATCAACGACCCCGACTGCACGAAACACTGAGCAACCGTAAAGACACATTAAACCCACGTCACCACTCTCCTCTCCCTTCCCTAGGAGCTAATGAGGCGAAGCTTCCAGCGAGGTATCACCAGAAGTTTCTCTTTTAACGTCTCGCAACGTTTAACGCGAAATTCCTCGGGAACAAGTCCCGTTACCAGCGAGTCGCTGTAATGGTCCAGCGTGAGGGCCAAAGGGGGAAGGGGGATGGCATTAGGTAAAGGCTGTCGAGAAGCCCACGGTAATCAGCGGCGATAAAGAAAAATGAGAAACGACGGTGGCGGAGAGAGGAACTGGGGCAACGCGGCCGATTCGCCGGGGCTGCCAAAGATTGAACCACGTTAAACAGGCCTCCAGGTTGGGTAATGGGATTGTCGCCATTCTTCCCGTGATCGTTCGGCGTAATGAAGTGACTGATGAAAAGATCGCGCGGGAGGGCTCGCGCCAGTCGCGAAATATGGCCCGCTAACGAAGCGGCCAAACTGACAGCCCCCAACCCCTCCCCCAACCCCCACGCCATCGAGAAGCCTGCACAGACATCCTCGTGAAAGGCTGGTCTACTCCGTTGTCGCTAATTAGCGCCGAATCCTGGATCTCTTTCGGGGCGCACAACTAATTAACATTTGGAGATACTTCGAGTGCGGGGAGAACGAGTAAATTCCTGGCGGAACTTTTATAATTACGCGTACCCTGGTAAAGGGGGGGGGGGGGTGCGTTCTTTGTGTCTTACCTTCAACGAGGGAGTAATATGTCACCGGCTGTTTCTCGCGGGACCCTTTGGGATCGTTCTCATTCGATTTCGAAGGCCCGACTTGCTTAGGCTCGAAGCTAAGATTAATCGTGTTGCATTAAATCGGTGTAAATCAGAGGGAGGAAGAGCGACGGGGCTTTTGGATATAATATCACGGTTTCCCCTGGATTCTATATCGTGGATAATTGATAATCCAATCGATCATTATTCCGCGCGTATAAATTAAATAATACACGGCTAACCCGCGATAATTATATCCGAATTATGTATGATATAGCAACGTTAACTGGTAAACGATTACCTCGTAAGCCGTGGAAACGAGGAAAAGCACGTTACATTATCGTCCACGTAAAAATCCTCGAGGTCCTCAAAATTCTATTTTTTATCCACGATCCCCGCACTGTCATGGCTCGTAACTCCAATCGCGCAGATCGTTACACAAATATCAAGTATAGTCCGGGCGGATGTACGAGCGGAAAACAATGTATTACTCAGGGGAAAGTCTTCCAGCGGCAAATCTAGCATCGAACGATGTTACCATCGTCGCGGCCCTCTCCAGGCCGCATATAAGAGTGCAGCCTTCCGGACGGGTGCTTCAGAATTTCGCCAGTATCGAGGAATTATCGAGGAGGAGAAGAGGGGAGGTGGGGATGTAAATGGAAAAGAAGGGCAGTCGGATTAAAATAGAAAGGCTTTTAATGAATTCATGATGAAGCATCGGAGGTGGCAGACGCCCCGGTCGTTAAAGCCGCGATACAGGTTGGAAGAGTATCCATCAACGAGGCAATCGACCGAGCGATAGGAAGCTTTGTGCAAATGGAGAGTGGAACGACTATGGTGATTATCAAGGTGCTCTCCCAGGAGCGAATTTCCTGTGATCGTAACACCGTGGATTTGTCTCTGACGATGTTTCAATTTCAGGCGCATTGCGAGAGCTACCGTAGCCGTCGTCTTTCTTCGTCGTGCGGAATTTCGAGGAATACGTTTCGCATCGCTAAGTGGCGATCGAGTTCAGCCGCGATGCTCTGTAAGACCAAATTAATGGACTCGAAAGTGCGCCTTTTAGTCGCCGCTTAATTGGTCTACGACCATTCGGAATGGACGGGGATAATGTTTACGGTAATCATCCATTTGCTGCGTTCTGGATATAGAGTTCCACTACCGAATTTAACGGCGCTCTACTTATTATCTTCGAAATCGTGAAATATTTCGTGGAGCTTGCGGCACCTCGTAACGATACAAATTCAAGGATGAATAATGGTATTAGTTGCGTACTAATTTGTCTAACATTGGTGTGTAGACACGACATCGACCACGACCTTTAATGATTTCACACGAATCCTCTATATCCCTGTTTAAAAAAGCGCGAATTACGAGTGTGGATATAATATCCGCTGCTACATTTAGGAGCTTTAGACAAATATCCAAAAAGGGGAAAAAAGAACAGCTTGATGAAGCAGCAAAGATACCAGAACGATCTCGCGAACGATACCCGATGTTTGCGCACTTTCGGCAAAAGTACGCCGCGAACCGTAGAAAACACCGTTTGCCCACCGCTCTATTTGCGTATCCGAATTACGGAAAAATCGCGTACATCGTGCGAGCGCAAACGCGTAGGAGCTTATGTACCCTTTGTTAAGGTACACAGCCAGCCGCGGAAATCGCGGCTCTTTCGTCGCGTTCCCAAGATATTCCTCGCGTTCGATCGGCTCCCTACTTCCGCTTCCTTCCGCGTCTGCTTACGCGACGCACGAAGAAACGCTGGAATCGGGAGGACCGAGAGAGTTTCTCTTCGACGTCTAATACCTGACAGAAGGACGGCCTTGTCGCCGCTGCAAGTTTCCCAGACTTACCTGCAACAGAGAGAAGAGGAAAAATACGGTTAGTCGTATAACGATACCTCGCGATTGGAATATCGAGTCTCGAGTGGACGAAGATAAAGTGTTCGTCCTTTAATTCGATAAACCAGTAATCGATCTATCAGGAGCCATAATATACGATATATCCGTACCTTGGAAAGAGAATCGCCAATATCTATTTTGCATTGCATGGTACACGTGTTTTAAATACTCTCCTCATAATTCTTCATAATTATCGAATAAATCTAATTATATAGAAGTGTTTTAAAGTTACTTTAAAATTTATTGATTTCATGTGCATTGGATTTTCTTGTTCCAAGGTACAGGTTTATATCATGGCACACGATAGAAGGGTTACTAGTTTATTCAATTATACGGCGAGTTCTTTACCCACGCGCAGTCGAGACAGGACGAATAGAGTCTAGTCGAATGATAAACAGAGCTTGAAATTGCAGAATTTCATTTGGCCTTGTACTTCCAGGCTATAGAAATATCCCATATTCGCCACCAAGCATCGCGATAATGGAGTGGACGATTGTGAGAGGAATCCGAGCCGTCGGCTGGCCGAGCCGCGAAACGAGCCCTTTAATTTAATTTGCCCAAGAGCGAAAGGGTCTTGGACCGTCGCGAGTTTCGGCCGACGGTCAATTCTACTCCGGAATCGGCGCACGAATTTTTGGGAGGACCGCCGTAGTTCTTTCGCGCGTGTACGTTCGAACCAGAAATTCCGCATTGCGGACTATCGGGGGCGAATTCGCAGACCGGCCATATACCGGGTGCTCCCTCGCGCACGCTCGTCCCTGCACGCAATTAATTTTTCAAATTGTGCAAGGCTAAAAACCCCCGAACCACCTTTTTACGTCGGGTTGCATTATGAAATCCGACCATCGGGGATAGAGGTGTATGCACGGCTATTACTTCGTACCTCCGAGTGCATGTGTTAAATATCATAATACGTGCCTTGACTATTTTATACCTGGAAAATTTTGATTTTCGTGCGAACTGCGAAGCCGATTGTTGTAGGTTCAGTCGGTGATCTTTAAGGTGTGGTTAAGAGGATAATATATGAAAGAAAAATTGGTACATGACCGTACTATAAATAGATCGAAGAACCAAATGTTCTGTGGTTAGAAAATATGTATGAGAGGTGTTCGTTTTACCACAAGAATTACAATTTATTTTTCTTTCCGAGGGTTATTTTAAAGAAACTCCATTACACGCTCTAGCATTTCGGTGCATTCCACGGCGATTCCCGGAATCTCCATCGTTCCACCAGAAATAAACGATCGCACAGAAATAAACGATTACTACAGAACACTTTGCAAAAAAAAAACATTTCCCACAAAAAGTCCCTAATCCGCTAGTTCGCCAAACGAGCGACAAACTCCAAAACGCACTTCCATCCCCTTCCCCCTATCTTTCATCGAGTTTTTATCAATCGAGAACTTCCGGGCTAAAGTTCCACCCTAGAATCCCGAAGTGGCAAAACTCGGGCCGGTGTTCGCTAAATAATGCAGGAAGCGAGGGGGGGGCCACTCCATCGAGGAGAAACGTCCTAAATACCGCTAACCCCCTCTGTTCCCTGAGAATAAAAATTGATAAGACACCGTTCCCCCCGCGGGATCCTGGAATTATGTGGCTTACGTAGCTCGAGCGATGCCGGCAGCACCGAAAGTTCCCCAAAGTCCCGAGAAAACATCCGGGAAGAAACGAGCCAGCAGTCGGTCTCCACCGAGAGATCGTAAAACAAGCGGATCAGAGGTCCTGGTATCAATAATTCCGCTCGGTCGATCGTGAGTAAGGGCGGCCTTATCGTGATCAGGATGGAGGAAGCGGCCTGCGAAAGGAGCGGCGAAAATGAAGAGAAGTCGGTAAGTCGAAGGATAATAGCGAAGAATGCGACTGGCTGGAGGATACTATAGGATGAAGAAGGAGGAGAGGGGGGGCCAGGAAGAAGCCAGGATGAGCCATGCGAGAGACAGGGCGAGTCTACAAGGCTACTTATCGCCTCGACCCGGGTATTTATCCCGGTTGTTTGTCACGTCCTTTTCCTTGCAACGGACGCGCTTGGCCGCTTCTCAGAGGGGGGAATCTCGGCCATTGGCAGCGCGAGGTCGTATTTAAGCACCCGATTCGTAAACTTCGGCTGCAGGAGCCGGGAGGCTGGATGAACAGACGCGCCGGGATCCTCGAGCGCCAGCTGCTATTGGGAGCGTTAGGTTTTATCGGTTAATAAGAGCCGCGTGCGCTTCGAGGATGATGGTCGCGCTTCCGAGTTTCTTTCGCTCCTTGTAGTGGAAGCGCTTGGGAGTTCGTGAAGACGCGGGATACGCGATGCTCTACAGATGTTCCAGTGATTGGGATGCTGTCGGTTGTCTCTACCTGGGCGATTCGTGGATTTGGATCGAAGGAATCTAACTCCAATGACTCTGTGATATTTCCTACAACCAGGTCCAATTTGGCTTGGTATATCGATACGTTTTACCTATCGTTCTTCGATGATAAAATCAAACGTTAATTCAACTAGGTTACTAGTAAATTACATTTCTCGTTGGAAATATAACAGGTAGCAATATCGATACGCTTTGATGCGATATAATATCAAAATAATCATAAACATAATTATCATCCGGCTAATAATCAACGACTAGGACTGCACACAACAGCCAGCGATAGGAAAGATGCATTAAATGCACGGCACGATTCTCCTCATCCGGCTCCCTCTCCAAAAGCTAATGGGGCGATGCTTCCGTTTTATCGACGTTACGTTTTATCGGTTAATAAGAGCCGCGTGTGCTTCGAGGACGTTAGTTGCACTTGCGAGTTTCTTTCGCTCCAGCAGCGGAAACTCTTGGGCCTTCGCGAAGACTTTGGATGCTCGCTGCTGCTCAGCTGTTACAGCGCGTGTGATCGCGATGGGAAGCGGTTGCTTCTGCAGGATGCTTCGTGGATTTGGATCATTGGGGGGATGGAAAAAGGCCTCGTAAGCTTGTTGGCCAGCGCGAAGTCCGAAGGAGGTCAGGAGCTTGCCGATGTATTCGCGAACGTTAAGCTTGCTTTATAGGAGAGAGATAGTTGGGCGGCACGTTAAATCCTGGCACAGCGAGCTTTGGCGCTTGCGAATCTTCGAACGGACTACCAGCTGCTACCGAGAGGAATGCATTTTAATGGTTAGCTGGAATCGCGGCGATACGTGCGATTTCGCCAATGTGGACCGCTGGCTACTGAAATTGAGTTTGTCCGCTCGATACCAGATATGAAACTTTTATCGCTCCGATCTACGATGCGTCGTAAATGCGCCTTACGGATCGCTGACACTGCGTTGGGAGAGTTTAGAATTTCTCACGGTTTTTATAGGATTACTGACTTGCTTTGTCGAAGCTCGTAACGCGATGACGAATACCAAGGTTTTTTTGAGAACGTGGTGATGATGAAAGTTGCATTTTTCGCGTGTCGCGTATTCATAGTTTACATTTAATATTCACGGTTTTGATTGCGATAGAAGCTCCGCGAGTAATTAGATCGTTCTTGTATACCTATGAATAATGTTCGATATTTACTTTTAAAGCCATCCGGGATAAAGATTATGCAAAGTGCATCCACTGCGACAAAATGCGAGCTCAAATCGCATCCATCAACTCCGATTTACCCGAAAGACCTAGATTCCGCGTTGATGGATACGATTTAAATCAAGTTAAATATTCCCCTCAAAAATTCAAATTGGTTATTTATCCAAGTAATATAATCACCGTTAAAATAGCCGCGACTTTGCGTTCGAGGCAAGATTATTCCGCATATCGGTAATCGTGGTAAAGGGATCCTTTCGCGCCATAGAGTGGCTTTCTAAAAACTCGAGGCTCCGCTCCTTTAAATTCACCGTTCATCACGCCATCCCTTGCAAAGGAGGAGAGAGGTATCCCGTTTCATAATTCACAAATTTCCAAGGGCCTCCCTTAAGCGGCTCTCACGTTCGCTCGATAAAAAGGGCGCGGTATTGGCAGCTGCGATAAAGGCGAGTAATCCACGATTAATGCGCCCTCGTAGGAACTACATCTTTACGACACGATAATTCTGCGAGGCGCGGCTATTTGTTTCGCTCGATTTGTCGCGCTGTCCGTTATCCGTCGCATAAACTCGAGGGCACGTCTCGCTTCGCCATCCTCCACGTTCGAGCGAGCGAATCGCGAAGTCGGCAGGCTCAGGTGGCAGACTAATTCAATTTATCGCGCTGCACGCCGATGGTAGACTTCCACGATAAATTCCGCGAAGTTCCTTTCCGCAGGATAACCGATTTCACGGCCGAGCAATGAAACACAGCCGCGTTATCGATGCCTGCAATCGGAGTTAAACGAGCGTCACGAGTGACGGGTACTCGTGACGGTTACAGGATCGTTACACGGTGACTTCGCAGGAAGTACCGTTGCTCGTTCCAACTCCGTGCGATCGGTGATCCGCCCAAAGAAGCTCGACCAGCTTGTCTCGATTTATCCAAGCCACGGTACGCGCTTAGCCACGCTTACACCGTGATTTTATTCTTATCCAAACGATAGCGCCTCAAGAACTATCGAAGCGAGTTATTCATTTATCACGGATAGCTATTCATGCGTTTCGCGAACCAATTAACTCTGGAATGGTCAAGTGGTTAACAAGAGTCATCGATGAAGCGCAAAGTTATCAGGAATCGTGGTGCACTGCCGCGAATACTGATTGTTGCCAAAAGTATTTTATAAGAAACTTATGTTGGAAAAATTCCACGAAAAGAAATTACTTCAATGATTATTAACAGCAAATGTTAAAAAGAATTGGTTTGCCTATTAAAATTCCTACTTTCACAGTGGATAACCAATGTCGTCCATACAACCTCTTACGCGGCATCCGAAGATCCGACCATCGCAGATTTAAAATCGCACATGTTTCTATGCATCTGGAAAACCTCGATAACGCGCCACAGTCTTCCGTCGAATGCGAATATCCGTGGAAGCATCTCGTTTCGCGATGCTCCACATCTGCCTCGACGAGTACGAAAAGTCGAGGAGCTCAAAACGGCGGGCCGATCTGATTTATGACGGGCCACGCCACTGGCAAACTTGTTATGGAAAATCCGCCGGGCTCCTTTCTGCGGATCCACGCCCACGCCCAGGAAAAACCACCGCGGCAAATCGACGAAGCGGGATATTATATTCATGCCCGATTAATACTGCCGTCGGGGAAGTTGGACAGGCCGATATATCACGGGTTCGGAGTTCCAGAGAGCCGCGCTGGTAATTCCGTGCCGCGAGAAGAAATTAATATGTCTACTGTGCGGAAGACCTGAAACGCCCCGCGACGTTGGCAGGTACATTGATCGTTCAATCGTCGACTGGCCCTAACTCGGTTTTTATACTGGAACGCGCGGTTAAACACGATCTTGCACTGAAACTCCCAGCACGGATAAAACGCGTTAAACTGGCCGCGAATGTCGAACATAAATACTTAAGATACCTCGCTTCCAAGATTAGCGAATCGATACTGAAATCACTCTGTGACATATACGTCGGTGAGAATAAGAGAGAATGTGTAAATAGCGCATGTGGATCTTTAGATAACTCGAAGAAGAATGGATGCAGGTAAAAAATGAAAAATCCTGGTACCTATAAAATCCGTTTTTGAAAATCGCGGATGTATATTATACAATTGAGATTTGGATTTTAATTAAAACTCCATACAGAACAGCTTTGTTGAATACTCCGCGGATCCTTTATTCTCCATACCCTATTCAACCATCAAAACTACGATTCTGACGTCTATCTATTCTATACAATTATCCAGATAGTCCAAGAATTCTCACAAACCTATGATATTAATTATACAACATTGCTTCCACCGTGGACCAACGATGGACGATACTTCGAATCCAATATATATTCAGTTTCTCACACAATGAAGCTTCGAATTTAGGAAAAATCCGTCGGAAGCACAGTTACACACCTAATACATTTTATCACACACACTCACGCGCTCCCACGAATCGAGCAAAGTATCCCTCAGGATCCTGCTTAAATATTTGAATTTTTCGAAGTGGCCCTACATCGCGATGCAATCCTCCGCGGAAAGCATCGCGATGTGTAACGCCGCCCTGCCATCATCCAGCCGTCTATCTCGCAGAGTATTCTCCAATTGGCTGCTAGGTAGCCGGGTATAAGAAGCGAAACGGGATTTTCCGAGCGGCGTAACCGCGCCCGCGGAAAAAATAGCTCCGTTTCGCTGGGAATACGGAGGTAATGCGGGCTTTAATACATCACGGTAGGAGACATTGTTCCCTGGCTCAGTGCGACGGGGTGCCACGACATTTAATCGTTGTTCTCGGGGTTCGTGCTTCGCGTGGGTAAAACTCCGTGTCCGGGGAGGGCGGGGGGCGTGAAGCCGAAGTGTCTCGAGGAGCAGAAGGGATTATAAACGGGTTAAAAATTAATCAACGCGCTCACGAGGGGGGAAGAGGAGCCGATATCGAATATCGCCTGCAGACTCGGCTAAAGCGCACTCCGGAGGAGGATACGAGCTGCCAAATTCCGCTGGCGCTTCAGAGGCCGCATTCCAATCCGCGATATTAATGCGTTACCATATTTAACGAGCTTTGGAAACGACACGTCGAGCTTCGTGTGAAACCTTATTTCGAAAACAACGAACATCGCGCGATGCTAATTGGAATAGGTGAATGAGTGAAGAGTATCGATTAGATAAATCGCGGGATCGACGAAAAGCTGAGCATACTCTTACATAATCCTCGATTGTAAGAACATTTAGGAAGTGTTCAAAATTCATCATCACCTTCTAGAATAAAATAAAGATCGCTTATAATCATCCTCGATCTCTTTGAGGAAAGTGCAAAAGTCGCTCGAGGACTCCGATACAGCCAATAACGATAGCCGACCAATCGAACCGACAGACCAAACCCGAACTTCAGAAGGCTCTTCATCCTCGCTATTCCCAGGAAGATCGAAAACCTTGACGAGTGAAAATTGAATATCACCCGCGGATACCGGGACAGCGTAACCGGGAGGAGCATTTCAGCCGTGAGACGCTGCTGGCACTTGAGAGCTCCCGTTTGAACCCAATTCTCGAAGTGGAAGCGAGATAAACATCGCGCAAAGGTTCGCGGCCGTGGCTTGTGCGGCCACCAAATCTGCATGAAGTAGCAGCTCGTGTGCGCCGAAGAAGCGGGGCAAAAAGACGCGGGGTGGAAGGAGCCGCCTCGGATGGTGGCAGGGGAGAAGGGAGGGCGCACTCCCAGGAGGGATGCGCTACGTGTGCACCGGCGCTATTTCTTGTTTCAAGAAAGCGAGGTGCTCGGTCAATATCATGAATTGTGCAAACGACAAGGTACACCTATCGGTTACCGCAAATAGCCTTAAAAGATTGTGCCCTACTTGCAAGTTTTTTCCTCTGCCACGAGGATGAGGCGCAACTCGGTTAGCGCGAGGAATGATGGAGGAGAGAATACAGTTTTTGGATACTGGGAAGGGTTTTGGAAACGTAGAAGTGGCTTTGGTAGAATTTTAACTGCGCGCGGAACATAACGATGGAGCATAGCCTGCGTGATTTGATAGAACGATCGTTGTCCAATCCGTTAAGTGCTAGATACGCGTATACACTTCGGGTGAAGCGCATCGCCATGGAGTACAAACTCTTGTAGAGCGATTCTCCCGATTTATACTCTTGCTGCGTGCAAACATTTGCGACAGATACGCACCTGTGTGATATTTTATTTCGTTCATAAAGGATAGTAAACGATAGTTTATTTATGGCTTACTTCTAATTCTTTCGATTTGCACGTTGATCGATTGATTTATATCAGACACGATGTCTAAAGAGCAGAATCATGATGTATCGTGTTCAATCTTTCTTTTACGCTTTTATTTAATACGTTACCATATTCTAAATAACATCTGTTACGTTTATTAATATTCAGTATGCAACTACGCGTATGTCGGAGAAATATTCATAGCACAATACATTTCATCCGGCCCATCTCGTTCTCGATTATATTAAAACTACAGCCCAACAGTTATAAGCTGTGCGTGCGATCGATATTTCGATGCCAGATATTTCGATACCAAGCCAGGAAGATATTCCAGCCTCAGAGAGCTTTCAGTCCCGTAGCATTCCGTACTCAAAGGGTTAACGGCTTCGTTTACGGTACTATGCAATCTCCTAATTCTCTTTTATCGTACATTCTACGTACTCAGGTGCCCCAATTACAGCCGTTGGGAACGCCGATCGAAGCCCGGCACGTTAAGTATTAACAGGGTATGCAGGTCGTAAATCTTCTCTCGAATCTTCACGAGGCCTTTATCTCCCCCCTCTAACCAAAAGCCGCGTCTTATCGCGTACATAATTTACATTATTCGCGGAGCACAGCGAGCCTCCGATGGACGAGTAAAATCGTCGATGCGAATACCATGCGCTTTCCCAGTGAGGAGGGAAGATCGAGGGAGGTTCGTCGAGGGAAGCAAACGCTCGTCTTTTTTTACGGCTGCCTATCTCCGCGCGCTGCAAGTTATTTTGTTCCGAGTCAGATAACCCAGGTTCCTTCGGGTGCCTTCCCGCGCCTCTCTACGACCGACCAAATTTATTATCCTCTCCTCTCCCCGAGCGCGACGCATTACGGCTCCTGTCGGGCCAAGATACTCCCGGTGAGCAGGGAAATGCATCCAAGATCGGATCCTGGAAAAATTCCCGACGCATCGACCTTGAAACGAGTTCCTGACCCGGCGGCTTTGGAAAATCGACTCGCTGAAATATTTTTTTGGGAATTCTCTCGAGGGCACTGGAATATTCCTATATTTTTTACACCCTTTGGATTAAGCTGTTTCTGAAACTTTTAAGATAAATCAACCTAATATCAGCCTAAGCGATGAAGTCTACTTTTAGAAGTTAAATCAATTTTCTTTAGCTTCTTAGAATTTTTTCAAAATCGTAATAGTAGAATATTCGATCGATAAGTCATTTCAAAGCAATTTTCGTCCGGTCCGGGATGAAATTCTTATCTCTGTATACAACTTTAATCCACGATAGCATCGATCGTTTCCTCCAGCGCCACCCATTTCTCCCGCTTCACACACGATTCACATTCGACAATTAATATTACACGACGAAGCATGGAAAGTCGCCTACGTAATTACGTTACTTCCGTATTCATAATTCGACATAACCATATCTGAGGGATGACTAAATAATCGCGCCAGCGGTGAAAGGGAGGTAAAGGGAGCCTCGCTGGAAACGGGAGCAAATCTTGCCGGGAATGTCCCGGCCGACGTCCGCGAAGGGTTAATTACGTCCGTGCCGTGAAATATCTCCGGATCCTTCCGCAGCTCCGGCGCGTTTCCGCGACAAGCTGTAATTACGAGCAGGAGGGGCAGCGGAGGGTGTGGGCCTGGTCGAGGGGGAGGGGGTGCGAGATGCGAGCGTAAAAAGGAGGCTCCTCGCGGTCTCGCCGCTCTGCGAGCGCGGCTCGAAACGCGCCCTTTGATGTCCACCGCCAAGAGCACTTACGTTTTTATGAAACCCCGCGGTTGCTCTTGCCGCGCCCATCGCGAATTTCGCAGCGTCCACGTCCGGCTGATCGAGTTCCAGATCGACTGGCATCGCCGCCCCTGGACGATGGAAAGAGCGAGGATAAAGGGTGCAGCTCTCCTGCACTTTGGTGCTGCCTTCCGGCGCTGGCTCATTGTTATTCCATCGTCGATCATGGTTCCTAAGCTTAGGGGTGTTTCGTAAATACTAGAGCTTTTTGAACGTCGATGTTCGAAGGCTACTTGAGGCTAAAGCAGAAATGAGCAGGGTCGAATTTAGATGGGCAATATGTGATTTAAATTCCTATCTATCGCTTTGTAAGAATTTTTCGTGTTGCATGCATGATTGGAAGAGGTTACGATATGTTTCTGACGTTGCGATAACGAGCGGTTTATTTTGATTTCGATTAACGAGCTGTATATTTGAATTTCTGAAGACTATATATGTATTCTGAATTAAGAGTATATCATTGCTTTTACATTATTACGCCCTGTGTAATAAATTAAACGGTCTTCCAAAGATTCTTAAGTATCCCTAGTGTTTTATCGTTTTTATTCCTTACAACTTCAGAAGTGAGATAACAAACTGTTCACTTTTGTTCTTACACGATGTAGTTTTAGCATATTTCAAATCCACTATAAATCGATAAAATTCTGAGCCAAAAAAAACCTTGATAGGCGATGTTTCAAAATGGAGAGAAAATAGATAAATACATCCAAAGACGAAGAAAAGTCTCGGCTAAGAACACTGCGTGGATAATAATGTTTCCAAAATATCCGATTGCTGGACAACTCGTCTTACTTTCCGTGACTGATTTCCTCTCGTTTCACACGGTACACATTTATGTGGTTCATTTGCACACCCAATGCGGGCTGGCAATCAAGGGAGAGGAGTATCGTCGATGCGGGGTATAGAAGACGGAGATAAAGGGAGCCAACTTCTCTTGCGGGATATCACCCGATGAATACCGAGCACGCGTTTTCCCGTGCGTTTTGATTATCCTGGTCGATACCCGGATAATGCGCGTATTGTACTGGAGCTATTGTGTTTTCCTGGAATATTCAAATGCCCGTTCGTATGATAAAAGTACCAGGAGCCTTGGATCGCAGGAAGATCATATTTGTCTTATAAGATATCGGACGAAAATATTTTATCAATGGGCGAATTTCTTTCTTAATTAATATTACGCTTTAAGCAATGAAGTCCTTCGATATGGCTTTAAAATTCAAAAATATCTGAAATTACTTAAATTACTTATTCGCATGACTGAAATTACTAAAATTTCCATTTTAACCATGATAATTAAATTCTCACTCGTTACACCATATACTCGTCAAATTTTTCTCTATTTTCTTTTTTAATTCTCGAAAATATATTCGTTTTTCATGCAGAAGCACGTCCATTAAATGTTTATTGATTTGGGTTTTTGATATCGGCTAGTAAAAACATTTAGCCCAGGATCCATCGTTCCACGTACATCAAAAATCGACTATAACGATTCAAAATAAAAAACGAAGTATAGAATTTTGCACGCAAAAGTCTCGGTTTCTACTATCACAATCCAAAGTAAATTCTGTCGTTTAAAGCTTAATTTTATACGTCAAAATCCAGATAGCATATCTTAATCTGCGCGTTAGCACGCAAATACCCTCGCAATTTCCATGCATAATTAAAAAGGGAAAATATAATTACGGTATCCCTAAGAGCACTGCCCCCTTCCTTGATAATTTAGGCGAGTTTGGCCACCGCTATCGCTCTCATTGGCAGCCCGAGGGTTAACCAAAATAGCCTAGTTCGCGAGCAAAGGCGAGAGAGAGGAAGAGAGAAAGAGAGAGAGGAGGAAGGGTCGCGGAAGTGCTGCACTTGGAAATTCTTTATTTACGCGCCACCGCGAATGAGCGGGGAAAAATGGACCGCCGAGGCAAATACTACGGGTAACGCATGACGGAATTGTTCTCGGTGCACCGAAAGCAAGAAACCCGGGCGCGTCCAGCGATTTGCATTTAATTCCGTTCGCGAATCCTCGAGGCGCGCCACGATTTCCTTAAAATTTCCTAGCTGCGATTAAATCTGCCTCTGTCCGGATGGAAGATCTAACGAGGAATATTTTATTAACCCTTCGGCCTCGAACGATGCATCGGCTCCGTGTCTTTCCATTCGGGTCACCGCTCCTCCGATCCTTAAATATTTATCGTCAAATACTGTATCGCGCTCAAACCGTAATCCATATCCCCCAAGTTTGAATAGATAATAAATACTAAGACTTTCCTCGAGAAAATCGATATTTCCTTCTTTACGGAGCACTCTTATCGAAGGTGCATATCAAATGGGCCTTGGCACTCCTCGCGTATATCGCGCAAATAGACTCGCCGCCAGTAATAAGGATAAGCTGCACGATTTCGAGGCGCCGCGAATTCGCGAGTTCAGGCATATTCGCGGCGAATGCCAGAGTTGCGGATGGACGAGGAATTTTCTCTGGCTCGCAACGATTTCGTACAAAGGACGGCCGTACGACAATGTAACGTAACGACGTTAATGCGGAGACGTTTAATTACCGGGCAAAACTCGTCGAAGGGCCGGGAGAAATGAGGTTCGACGGTACTGCATCGCGACCACGCCGCGCCTGATTAATTATCCATCCTGCGGATCGTTATTCGGAGGGAATGAAACGGCGCCATCGCAAAATTTCATCGCTGGCCGCGGCCGGCCGACCGCCGGATCGGTTTGCACGTCGTCAATGTTTGATATCTTTGTTGCAGTTGTAACGTTCGACCTGTAATGAATCGAATCATTCCGACCACGTGACACGCGTACGCCGCGAGCAAACCTTCCTTCACGTCCGCAATGCGTTTTGCGGTTCGGCCTGATTGTCTGCAAACGATCCTACGATACTAGGAAAATTGATGGACGTTTGGTCCAAAGAAGATTTTCCGCCGGGAGTTGGTCCGATTCGTGATCAGCGAGGACGAAAATGCTTTCCGCTACAAATTACGCTGACTCGTGAAACTGGGTGATCGATGATACGGTTTTAGCTTAGAAGCATGCCATTCCAGGATGTAATAGGTTTTGTGCACGACGGACGGTTTTACGGGGAAATAAACGAAAATTCAGATGCACAAATTGTGTAAACAAATGGATGTATTATTAGTCGAAGTTGGCGAATAAAAACAACAACGTCGCGTTTGAAAATCTTTGTATTATCGACCTAACATATTGTTCTTGTTCTTCTTACTCTGAATTGTTAACAATTAATTTGGTAGGGCATAGCAAGTACTATTAAAAAAAAAAGTAATACTCACTCGACTATATCACATCAACAATCGCATCTTAAATTCGGTTAGACCGCAATCTTTCTTCGATTTATTTCCAGTACCGACTGCTAAGATCATTCGGCTTCGGACCTACCTATCGCATTTACAGTTGAGCAAAAAGTTTTAATCAACACCCATCATAAATTGCCACGCGTTCTTATAATTCCATACGATCACTCTAAACCGTGATCGCCATATTAACTTTCTCAGCGCTGGATAAATAGGTACTGGATACCGTAGATACCGGTTAAATTGCGGCCGCGACGTTATATGGTCGATGCCTTGTTGAGCGTCATATTGAATATTTGGCGATATTTTTAATTAAGACCCGCCATTGATCACGATATGTGCGTATAATTCCACACGATCGCCCTAAACGCCTCATCGCCATATTAATTTTCTCGGCGTTGGACAAACAAATACTGGATACCGTAAATACCGGTTAAATTGGGGCCGCTATGTTATATAGGCGATACCTTGTCGGGCGTCATATTAAATACTTAACGATACTTTTAATCAATAGCCGCCATAAATTGCGATACGTTCCTATAATTCCGTACGATCGGCCTAAACGCCTCAGCGCCATATTAATTTTCTGGGCGTTGGATAAATAGATACCGGATACCATAGATACCGGTTAAATTGCGGCCGCTATGTTATATGGTCGATGCCTTGTTGAGCGAAGGTCAGGCCCCCGCGTTAGCGGCTGCACTCGGTCGAGCGTTGACGATTCGAGCAATTCAATTTTCCATAGGATGGCATTAGGGAATGCGCTGACCGAATACCTAGCTGGTTGTCAGGGTCGGGAAGCGGGTTGTCCGTGGTCACCATGGGAGGCTAGTCACGCCCGATCCGTTGAATACTCCCACCACGTGTTACAAGTTCGACTACTCGTGGCGAACAATTACGTTAATTACCGATATCTCGGACTTTGTCGAACACCGCCCGCCCACGTAAGTGCAAGCCACGTCGTTTTACGCTTGAGGGGGGTGGGGGAGGGGAGCGAAAGAAAATCCTTCGTGGCTTTCGACGACCTGGATGTTAAGTACTATAGGTCGATACGGTACGGTTTGATGTCGAACGAAAAAGAGTAATTTATATTGGGTGTAGAAGCATTTGCAGGAACATTAGGTTGTCCAAGAATTCGCACAGATCTGTAATATTAGTTGTACAGCTTTGTTTCCGCCGTGGCGAACGATGAGCGATACTTTGAATCATAAATGTATAATCAATTTTTTTTACAATAAAACCTTAATTTAAAAAAAAAAAAGAAAAACGGCGGGAGCAAGGTTGTACAGCCAATACTATGAATTTGCACAAACAAGACATGTATATACTTTGAATAATACGAAACCAATAATTTATGGAATTGCTCGATAATTTGATCTTCGTGATGAATTTCGATGTTAGAACGCCAATAAATTTTGGGCATCCTAATGCAGCGTCGTTTTTTATCACGTAGCTATTACGATTGAGCGAAGAAGCATTCATACTCGATACCGCGCTTTTAGTTTGACTTTACCTACCTTTCGTAAAATGTCCATTCAAACCAAATCGTACAAGCGGCTTATCCACGAATATCTATATCGGTACGTGAAATTGGCTAATTACTAATGAGTAACTGCTAATTACACGCTATAAATCTCACGCGCGGCTATTAATGGAAAACAAATAAATACGGCATTGCAGAATGATAAACTTAAAACGCGATAGTGTAGCGAGGCTTTAATAAGCATGCCGCTCAAAACGAGAAAATATTCGACGGCTTATCGACGCATGTACTACACCTACATTCATTTCCCTCGCCGTACCTCCAGCCGGCTATTTTAAATAACTCGGTTTAACGAGCGCCTCCGAATGCGAGAGCGATTCACAATAAACATCGAATAGCGCGAATTAACGCGCCCGAAACGGAGCACGTAGCGTTACGTAAATACGTTTCCTCGCAATTATCGAGTTCCTGGTGCCCGGAACCTCGCCTAGTTCTCCTTCGCGAGCGTAAACCCGCTTAAAGGACAATTTTTCAATGTAATTTCCAGGAGTGCATCTCGTTTATGCTCGAGGCTCACGGCTGGCATATATCAGCCCCTTGGAATTACAAGAGCGCCGCGCCCAGGCACCGTCGCGATTCGTCTCGTCGTAATACCACGAGATATCGCCCCGGGGGCGTTCGATCCGGCCATTCGTCTTCGAACTTTCGATACGAAAACAAAAAAGTGCGAGTTTGCGAAGCGACTCGGCCCGCCCCGAATGTCTTTCTTCGGGCTTGATAGATAGATTTAAGAGCCTCCAAAGGGAGCCCAGAAAAAGGAGAATAAAGTTAAGCGCCGTTAGGCCTCGGCCGAGGCAACCCCGGGGAGCGATTCCGCTCCATACGAGAGCCACGCCGGCAGAATCATCGGCTCGACCTTATATACTCGCTTATTAATATGTAGGGAAAATACGGCTTTCGCGCTGCAAATTTGGCTTTTTATAAGCCTTTTTGTGTTCCTTGGGAAATTAAGTTACTTTATACCCTAAATGAGAATAATACACGGTATAATTGAGTTGGATTACAGGATTTTTAGTTCTACCACCTATGACAAAGTGTTGGATATATAATGCAACTTTGCTTCTGTTGGTTTTTTTCCGAGATTCGGGACTTTATGGTAAAAAAAACTGGTTATTTGTGATTCTTATGTTTCGATAGGGTTACATTGGCAGATGACCAAGTTTACTGCGTAATGTTTGTGATCTATTTATGTCGACCACTACTTACCGCTCTACAGGTCCATAGGAAAATGGTGGAAGCAAAGTCGTACAGCATCGCGAAGGCCATATGAGCACGAAGGGAGACACGCGTTGTTTCTCCCTTTAACTTTCGATAATCCGTTAAGATCATTGGGTTCAGGAGGTACCGCTGTAATGCATATTCCGATCGCCAAAACACCTTAAACGCGGTATGCATATAACATGAGAAACGCACCGGGGTTGATGGACAAAATTGAACTTCGGTCTTCCGCGCCGAAGCTGCCAGAGCTCTGTTCGCAATACCATCGTAATCCCATAAAACATACGAGCTCATTAAAGACGAGACGTGCATGGCAAGAAGTCCGCGACCATCCCGAGCGATCGCAATTGCAGAGGCAAGAATGACGACTTTGCAGAAATCCTTGACGGATGCAATGGTCGGAATTAAAAGCAATTGCGGCTCAAAAAATACGCCACGTGTAACTGCAGCGGGTATCATTGAGCGGACTGTGCTCCGTAGTACGGTGGCCGCCTGTCCCGTCTGTGGCCTACGTACCTACCTCCGCAGTCCATCCTCCTCCTGTCCTCTCGCATTAAGCCGGGAGATTATAAAGACATACATATTGGTGCACAGCCAGCACCTAAGCCCCCGCAATACCCGAACCATTCATTCCCCTTTGCCCTCTTCTACCCTCGGCACTTGCCTTTGCCGCCAGCAGCGTGTTACATCCCCCTGAGCGTCCGTAGATACCGGGTGTGTCCCGAACATTCCCTCGTAACGCGCAAACGAGACCCTTTGGCGACTTGCGGGAGAAGCGTTTGCACGACCAAATTGTGTTATGTAATTGTGCAACGTAATTTAGTGTTGCCGGATTAGTTTCGGCTAACACGTCGCCAGGGACGCTGCTGGCGTTAGAAGGATTGTCCCCGTGTCAGAGCGCGTTAGAAGTCACGAGTGGCGTAATTTACGGGAGCCGGAACTTTTGTAGGGGGAAGGTTAGGTTTGAAGAAATCATCCGTTGTCTGTTTTATGTATGATAGTGCTTTGGCACGAATCTCGAGGAGTGAATCTTGCGTTAAATATAGTGAATAAGTAAATAGGAAGGAAGGTTGGTTGATAAATAGGAAGCAACGTTTCGATTGTTGATCCTCTTTTTTTTGTATTACCGTATACCATAATCTTATTTAGTCGGAATGCAGCGATTAATAAAATGTCGAATCTACGATAGTTTGTGAAACTCTGTGCTCGAAATAATTGTTAAATATCCTGTCATATAATTGATATTATATCATTACAGTACTCTATGATATGATACTTAATTTATAAAAAAAAAAAATACCTCAACCAGTAACCATCAATAATCACGATAGCCAATATTAAATTCAAACAGTAACCAAGTGACCTAAATCAATGGTTACATATTTATCTATAAAAAGCGAGATGTCCCGTGTAATTTCATGCGTAATTCCCCTTTAAAAATCACAGTGAGTGACTAAAGCTTGCACAACGCAGACATATTTCCTGATGCAACGCGATCGTCCTATTTCAATAAATATCGTACCTTGGTCTGAGGTATTACCATTAGTTCCAGCACGCGCATTGCGCGAATCGACATCTGCGAGCCATATCCTTTGATCCTTAAGCTTACAACAGTTCTGTAACACGATGAATTCACGCGAAGCTCATTTGGAGCGAGAGGAAATACCGAAGACTCTCAAGTATATCCCAGACTTACCACGAGGTTTATAACGATAGTACACAGTTCGCGCTTCAGAATGTTTGCATAGCGATCCTTTGATACGAATCTTACTCGAATCGAGCTACGGCATGATTTCATCTCGGTAATAGAACACAAACGAGATATTAATGCAGCTTCTGTGTAAATTCCCAACATTCCAGGATTCGCACGATTAATTTCCTTTCCACGTAAAAAAGAAAACACGATAGTAAAAGCAATCGAAATAATCGTAAAACAATTCTATATAAAAAAACAAGATAGTAAAAATAATCGAGGTAAACGTAAAACAGTCATAACTTCCCAAGCTAGGGCTGCTCTGATTTCACAAGCGGTTATCTCCGCTGCACGCAGATTACAATTCCTAGAAAATGTCCGCTCTCCTAAGATAAAGGATAAGAATGGGCCACGCAGCGGGACACGAGATTTTAAAAGGAATGCAGTACATCTTGCCGGATTATTGCGCACGGGGGAGGCACTCGGGCACGAGCAAAACGTAAATAGCTCGTGAATATCTTCCCGATGTTTTCCGTCCCACTGTGCGCTACTTCAACGGGCACGTAGCAACGAGAAACATAATAATCCTGGCTTCTTCGTGACATCACAGGTATTCAAATGTTGACATTATACATCGCATCGAACAAAGAACGGGGACGTTAAGAGATGTCCTATTTGATGCAACAACGCTGCGATTATCCGACAAAAGAACGTGGCGGCTGAAAATTTCCATGCCACTGGCACGAATGTCAGAGGCAACGGCGGGATATTATGGAGAAAATACAGGAGGGCAAATACGTCTTTCGCTCCTTCCTTCCTTTGCGATTTGCGTCAATCAGATTCCACTTACGCAATTTCCAAAAGGCTACAACGAGCACCAACGAAGCCCTGGAAATGCGTTAAGCGAGCGCAACGCGAATACCGGCTTTTAAAGGCGAAACTTTCGGAAACTAGCCTCCCCAAGTTCTTCTCTAATTTCCCCATGTTCCCGCCTGTGCAGGGCGCCGGAAAATCGGCCTGGACAAACATGCGCAAGAGGATTATCCCGAATTTGCGGGTCGAATTTCCTAACGTGCAAACGAGCCCGCATTACGAAGTGTCCTCGGAGTACACCACAACTAGTTTTGCGGAGCACGTCGTCGACGGTAATTTTATTTGACATTGCGACTTCCACGCGAATTTTGTGAAACTCCTGCATGGCGCCGGGCAAGTGTCCGGTGATTTTATCCTAAATTCACGTTGAAAAGATCGCGTGAGAATTTAGGATGCGCGCTTCTTGTAGATATCTCAAAAATCTCCAGTTTTTTGGTACGTAGATGTACGTACAGTGGGATGATCTTTGTCTCTTCCCTAAATGTACCGAGATAAGTAGGAATAGAAGGGTTTATAATACGTGTTATCGATTTTACTTTCCTATGTTATTTTTGGAACAAAATATTCGTGCAACCCAGAATCTATGTTTGTTCTAAGGTCTTGAGCTCCGAAAAGATGATACTTACAGGAAATTAGTTATGAGCCTTTTAATTTCGACGACTTTACATTTCGTAAGAGACTAATGCTCTGTTTCCAATGCTAATATTGGAAGTTACAAGCAGAATATTTCATTTGCACGAGCTCGACGCCAGAAATACACGCCACTGTCGCTGAACACCTTAAGTACACGGTACGCATATATTAGAACAAAGTCAAACTCGATGAATGCACCTTTAGGGGCGGGCAGAATTTTTGCGAGAAATTACACTACCGTTGTTTGGACTCCCGTCATAGTTTTGACGTTAATCAGCGACCTTGTCCTTGAAACAATTACGCGAGTTTCCAGGCTCAGCGGATGAGAGCCGAATAAGAACATAAACTACAACTATCGCCCTCCCTCGCCCTATATCCGCGGTAATGAACCCAGTGTCCCAAATTGGACGATCCTCGCCACGGAACTCAGAGTTGATAATCCCTCGTGGTACAATTACGAAGACAGGGGAAAAAAATGGATCGAGTCTCGCGACATTGCGGTACATAGCGAAACGACGAGGATACTTGGAACGATCGATCACGAATAGCCATCGGACGTCGAATTTCAAACGGGAAGTTCTCCTCTCGCCAATACTCCCGACGATGGCCGATCGATCCAAGCTGAGCGGTATTTTAATCAAATTACATGAACACGATAAACGTGTAAGCCGTTAACAATGCGCATCAAACCGACGAAGAGTAGACGCGAAGGGAAATGTAATTAATTGAATTTTCTGTCGAATTTGCGGCGATTATGTATCGGCGCTGTTACATGCAAACTCCCTCGCGTTGCAATCGCGGTTTCGCGGACATCATCCGGGCGCTCGATGAGCCCCTGAGCAAAAAATTCATTTCGACGAGCGACAGGTTATACATCATCCAAAGCGAGAAACAGTGAGTTCGAAATGACGTACGGATCGCGAACAGAATTTCTTTCGTGGCTTGTCGAGACCGAAAGGAAATATAGAGCATCGCGTGCATTGAGATGCTTAAGAGACGTCAAAATTTCCAACACTGGTTTTCCCATATGATATGTATACTGTAGCTCTGGTGGTTTAGAATCTATTTTAGACGATAGATACTAGGCCAAGTGACCTTAACAGTAGGTGCTTAAACCGAATAAAAGAAATAGGAAATTTAAAGCAATCGTAATTGTAATATATGAAGCTGAAAGAGATATGTGTACGAACCGTCCGATAATAATAGCTTATTGTGCTCGTCATTAATTAATTAGTTCGCAAAATCCTGACAATAATACCCGCATCTTTTTAAATATCGCATTTCAGTCGAATGCTACGTTTCAACGTTTTGATGAAAATTCAATGATTTCTAAACCATCTATATCTTCCACGCATGTTTCCAATTCCTCTAACGTGGTTCGCGATATAACGAATATTATATTACACTCCAGAAGAACATTACATTCGGACATCCAATAACAATCGTCCACTTCTTTATAACTGCCTCTCACTAAGCTTCTGGACAACTTTAAAATCACTTTGCGAGTTCGGCATCGCTTTAAACTACCGCTCGGAAATTTTTTTAAAACACGTTAACATCCTATCGCATTTACAACCCGTAACCTTTGCCAATTTTTCTCGTACGACCGTTGGAAGATTCCTCACCGTGGAATTGGTGGAGCGGAGTTTCTCACTGTCACACCTGCAGCACGATACATTCCGACCTTACATAATGTATACGGCTTTAAATAAATTCCGATAACGCCCATTCACGCTATTGAAACATTTATCGATAGCTGCAGACGGATCGGCGGTTGGACCTAAACATTCTAAGGACTCTTTCCTGAAGAGGAGTGGGAAAAAACAAGTTGTGTAGATACGTCACGTAGACCAGACATTTACGTGCGCCAGTCGAAAGAGACGTAAGAAACGACATTATTCATGGGCTGACCGTATATATAGCCCCTGGGCAGACGTTCAAAGCGTACCGCAACATAAAATAAACAAGAAAAGCTCGTACGTGGCTCCCATTGATATGTCGAGAATCTGTTTACGATGGGCCAAGTTTGTACTTGCTTGGAAAATCTGAGACATCGAGATAAACATGTATACGTTGCACATGTCTGATGAGATTCACCCTCAGTTAGTGTACGAAATAATAGAATAGGTGTCCACTTTCAGATTAGGTTAACATTAACAAACCGTGGAAGAATTGGATTATTTCGAGATTAAATTTTTGAAGAATTATGATACATGTTATTGGTGTTTCCATATGAACTGCTCTGCCTTGTACTTTATTAAAGTAACATGTAAGAAAAAATGGTTCGTAAATATTGAGATTTTTAAATAGTGGAGTTCATGGGATACGCGTAGAAAATAATCGCTGATGAAATCGCTGATAAAGTTGATGGCTCAACACCTTTCTGTAATGAAAATACAGGATGAAAATAATATATTAAATGCGCATTCCTTTCCTCTGAAATATGTAATAAGTGTCCGAACAGCCTTGATGACGCGCGGCTGTAATGCGTTTCGCAGCGGACAATTCCGTGCCGCATCCACGAGATACCTGCAGTATGCAGCCCTTCGGCGCACCTTAACGCACCCTGTCCATGAATGCGTTTGCCCAGGTGAGCCAAAGTGAAATCTAGTGATCGCATAAATAACAAAAGTGCATCAGCGAAAGGTCGAGCCGCATTGTCGTGGCAACTGTCGTCCGCGGAAACAGAATCAAGCTCGGCGTGTATATATATATATATATATATATAGTAAAGCCTCGACTTGCATAAACCTCACTCCACAAAACACATCGCGTGGAGGAAAGCAGAAAGGAACGAGGCTCGAGTTTATTTTACCTCGTTTCGAAGATTAATAAACAGGGAATATGTGCCTCCCTTTACGAGCATTCGCCACGCATTAAACCGCACTACCCTACTCGCGTTACGCACTCTACGATATCATACTATGCTGTAGATATAAAAATACTCCTCTATTACCGTTAGTATAG
This sequence comes from Ampulex compressa, assembly GCA_038496175.1. NCBI lineage: Eukaryota > Metazoa > Arthropoda > Insecta > Hymenoptera > Ampulicidae > Ampulex > Ampulex compressa. The sequence goes on along the minus strand of JBCFXI010000609.1, from coordinate 80,891 downwards.
CTGTTACAGCAAGTATAATCCACTGAATTAAGATGCGAGGTAAAGATGTCGAATGTACCAAGTGAGACCGTGAAAGAAAGACCGAAGCTCGATTCGGTTAACACTATTCCTACCACGATCAGTGATTTCTTTGAAAAATCGTAGAACTTTGAGGCGCGGTCACTTTTGGGATTTTTCATGATTTCCTCGCAGCGTACGGATCGATAAATTAATCCATCGACACTTTTTCTTCCTCCTCTTTTTCTGTAAGGATATATTTAGTACACTTACACCTGTCTGGAAAATGGCTGGTAGGAATAGTGTTGATAGTCGTGTCCGTAGCTCTCTTTCACGAGAAATACACGCAGGCAACCGTAAGCCTTGCGCTTACACTCGATTCCATCCGCGTTATAGGCGCAGGCCGTTTTTCTTCGTTCCATTCATCCACGCAGGACGTGTCTCCGCATCGGTCGCGATGTCAGCGAGCAACAATGGGAAACCAAAGCCACGAAACTGGGGCCGCTTAACCGCAACTCCGGCTGCATGGAAGCGGCCGGCCTTTATTTCGTTTTACCACGAGCATGACGTCGATAATTGTTTTCCTTTCTCCCCAATCGAAATTGCGGTAACCCAGCCGCGATATAAAATTCTCCTTCGTCCAGAAAATGCACGAGAGCGGGCGCCAGAAAAAAATCATTTGCACGCCCGACGAGTGCCGCGTGCGATCACAGATCGGTTTGATCGCGAAGCGGACTGACCATCGAATCGCGCTGCTTTTTGAAGGCGAAGAATCATCGAACCGATGAAAAATCGTCCACCAATCGCGCTTTTCCTTTCAAGATTGCGAATATGAAAGCGAATATGAAAACAAAAGGTTGTTACGAGGTTTTCTCGAGTGCAACGAGAAGCGATTCGCGTCTTTAATAAAAACTAAGGGTGCGAATAGGTTTGAAACGCTTTAACCCGTGTACAAGGCGCCTTGTGATGGAATAAATCTGCCATGAGACAAATGCCTGCTGGACGTAAATTAATCTCAATCGCCTCGTTCTAAAGAGAAATGGATGAATGTTTAATGTGCGAAATCAACGGCTATTGTATAACTAACATTGGTTTCTATTCTTCCACGTAAAGTAATTTCAAGTATTAAACGTATACCTCCATTCACATCGTGAGGCAAGGGAAGCAATTGCATTCCCAATTGAAATTAAAATATAAATAAGTTCAGTACAATTTTTCCCGCTCGACGGTTAGAATTCCTAATTATCCGGAGAATATGAAGTATGGGTTTTAATTATCCGCGCAGATCCGAAGAGATAATCGTTGTATGGAGTTTTTAATTATCCGAGGAACAGGAAGTACGCACGAATAGAGCCTGCGTGATTTAATTTAAATAAAGTATAAAGTAATAAAGAGCGCAATAGCGAGACTGCAATTTCGCTTAAAGGAGGAACATATCCGCGTTTATTGCGGGTCGCAGATGCAGTTTGAATCATAGGTGGCATGTGCCGTCAAAGGGACGATGATGAATGGGGGGTTCCGCAAAAGAGCGGCTTATTTATATCGCGAACACCGAGGAGCGAATTGCGCGCCGATCGCTGACGCGGATTTTCGACGTGCGACGACACAAAAGCCGCAGTCGCACCCTCTCTCCGAGCTCAACAACGGAATAAGTTATCTCGCTAACGGCGGTGTACTACAAAACGGTGTGCGAAACCGGGAACGAAGAGTTTTAACGACTTGGCAATGCAAATTTGCGACGTTAGTAGTGCAAATACCGGTGTCGTGCATCGTGGAAATCCAGAGCTTCCCTCCCGACCCCCCTTTTTTTTTTTGGAAAATAAATGCGCAGCAACCGTGATCACGGAACGGAGGCAAATGCTGACGAAAATTTTCCCCGCGTACTAATGACGCACGATAATCTGTCAAAGTGGACAAATAATTTAATAATACTCTGTACCATGAATGTCGAGTTTTAGAGCGGTTTAATAAGATATTTGCTTATTTAATCATTTTTAATTGACGAACTTAGAGTTGATGTTAGACCCGTAATGTCAGGTTCGAAAAAATCTATTGGTTTGTTCTCGTATGTGTTCGTATCCGTATTCGACTGTCGAGAAAGATTCGCAATTTCTCTAGTGCTAATCGGTAGTGCCAGATGTCAGCACCGCTGAAAACGTAGTTCTCAAAGCGCTTGCTGCACTATCGAGGAATACGATTCATCGTCGGATTAGCAAATGTTTCAGGACAATTCTCGACCAGCCGCTCTCAAGGTCTCGTTAAGTACAGACGCTTTCACATCCGCTCGGTGAAATGCATCGGTTCTGTTTGTACTTTTCATTCTTACGGCTTGAGGAATTACACCTTCTCAAACATGTTTTCATCGTTTTCTCTTGACAATCTCATCGTGAGTGTACAGAGTGTGGAATGATGGACTTCTATTCTCATTGCATAAAGAATTTACGACTCCTCGAGTGCGTCTCTTTGTGTATTCTCACGTAACCGCGTCTATCATGATCTGCGTTAGCGTGTATGATCATCGTGAAAATCTTTTGTGAATAAACGCATACACGAGGTGCCGGAACTTTCCGCAGCGTGTAGATTCCTTTACCATCCTTCCGTTTCCATTACAGATTTTCTCGGTGTCTTCTCCCATCCGCCAGAGAATTCCAACACCTGTTTCTCGAAGACCATTTCTTACAATTCTGATCCTTTGAGCCGCAAGTTTCAAGCATGGACTGCTGTGAGTAGTTGATGCGTTGTTTCGTGCACAAAATATTCTGAATTGGCACTAGTATTTCGTGTATAAATTATGCGCATGTAATGCAGTTTCTGTCAATTTGCAGGAGAAATTCCGACGTATCCGTTTACTAGTCATCCTTATATCGATTACGTACTTCATCTCAGGGCAATACTTTAATTTTTAATACGTACGTCGATAAAGATGAGGCATGGACGTATTCTTCAAAGCCGTATTCCAGGCTGCATATAAATTTCGAGAATGCACCTTCTTATTACGGTATATCATCCGGTTTGTCAAGGAAATTAAGGAAGCTAGGCGTCATTATATCGCCATCACGGCATCGTAAAACGATAGTACACAGCAATTTGTTACTTCAGCCTGTCCAGTGTACAGACATTTCCGTCTTAATTCCTTCGTGACGGTTATCGATCGAAACGCGAATAATTCTTCCATGATTATTGTAAACCGCGATATTGATGTACCCCAATAACAGCAGATACAAAGAGTGTTGTCAGTGTCTAATTAAATTTCCTCAAAAAAAAAAACACCTACAAAAAAACAAAGCTGGTTTTATTCCGTACTTATGTAATTTCCAGGTTTCAAAAACAGCTTGAAATCTATTCCACGAGGTACCTCGCCCCTCCATGCATTCACGTTGACATAGCAACCATCGACCTCGCCTCTTTTTTCTCTTTTTTTTGTTCAACAGATACAGCGCGTAATATCCGTGCAAAATTGCATTTCAATATCGGCCTTCCGCAGGGACGAAAACAAGGATAATCTTCGACGGTGCGAGCTGACTGCTCGTTGACGCCGGGGCAGCTAATAACCCGGATGCCAACGGCCGCTGCCGGGTAAGAACGGCTTAATTCCCGAATCGAAAAGGCCTAAGCTCGAGATATCTTACCGACAATTCGCCTCCATTGCAGCGCGCCGGAAATTTCCGTGCGCGGCAAAACTGCTGGGATCGAAGGGTGCCTGCAAGCCGGGCCTTCTTAAGGTATCTGGGTTAATACCAAACAACGAGCTCAATGCCGAACTTTATTAATTCCTAGGAACAACGGCTGCTCGCCGAGGCGCCGACCCTTTTGGGCGGCGTGTAAGTAGCCGCTAACGATTTTCTGTCCCCGAGAGAGCGAGCCTGACTCCTGTAAGATTTAAGAGACTTAGGAATGAAGCAGTTCGCGTATACGAGTATTAAGGAGTGACAAACTATCCGTAAGACGAGGACTGGTGGGTCGAAGGGTTGGCAGTCGAGTATCGAACGCGCGAGTAGATAGTATATACGAGATATAGTACATAGATAATATATCAGGTGTATCGGTACGAAGTGAGCGTTAAGATAGAAACGTGTCGATAGGGAACATTTGTCGCGAACGAGCCTGAATTTTTCTTTTCTTCGATTGGTATGACTTCTGTCAAACATATTTATCATTGAACAAACAACATCATATTTTTTCATCGCGATAAAAATGTCGAATTTTTTTTTATCAGACAGCGATGATTTGCGAGAAGTATTAATTTTTTGTTCTCATTCGAAGAAAAGTGCTGCAGAGTCGCCGAATTGCAAGCAATATTGGACGAAGATGATACTTTGAGTCAAAATCAAGTGGCAGTAATGGTAAATGTTACACAACAAACAATTTGTGACCGTTTAAAAGCTATGGAAAAGATCCAAAAGCGTGGAAAATGGGTGCCACATAAATTGAATGAAAGTCTCCTCCATGAATTAAATAATATACTCCTATGTAAGTATATATCGCCGATTGGTGTTTAAGAGAAATATCTTAACCGATCCCTTCCAAGTACTACAAATAAATAACCAAACAGAGATATTTTCCTTCATTTACACCGCGGGCAACTGATCGTTTAAAATATTTCTCTCGGAAAGCCAGAAGGTTCATTTTCATTTATCACCCATCCCCCTCCACCATCTCCACTAGTCTCTCTCTCTTTTGCACAAGTTCTCTTACACTCACAATGCAAGAAGTTCGCCAAATCAGCAAGGTAGAAATATCATAGCTCTCTCGGTTCCCCAGGAGAACACGAGCCGCTCTTCCTGCAGGCGATCCTTTCGAAGGCCCCGCGGCTAACCGCTAACGATTTTCCGTCGATCCGGGAGCCAGGAGGTCCGCGGGCTCTCAACTGCGGGAAGTTCGCGAAATCATCGAGGCTGGAAGGACCTTATATTTCGAGGCGAAACTATTTTGTCCTAATTAAAGCGACAATACCGAGCCAAGGTAATTACCTCGTATCTCCCCGCCGGTAGGTTTTGAGCACCCGAATTATGCAGGCACGCAACGTCGGCCACGCGCCCTGGGACGTATTCCACCTCGGAAATATGCATATTCCCGGTCCGTACGCGTGCTACCGGCATAATTGCATCGTGTTTCGCCAAGCATGGCAGCCTCGACATGCCGCGTGCTACTGCGGAAGCTAAGTTTTCAAGAACCGCGATGGGCTCCGCGGCTCTGCTCCGACGCGGAAATAAAGGGCCAGCGCGTCGGACTGCGGATCGTCTGGATCAAAAACTTTGACCGTACGCGTAGTTACACGCTTGTCAACAGGGTGTAACACGCGACTCGCTGTGGTAACCGCGCTACGCCGTGACAGGTGTCGTTTCTAATGCAAACACATCGATGCAACTCACCGCGACGAAGTTTTTTCCGTACGATGTACGTAACCATGTTATTTTTTTTTTTTTTTTCACGAGAATGCACTTCCGATGCGAGGAAAGGGGCATGGATGGGTTTGAAGATTATTAAAGCGACACGTCCATAATGTATCGTTTGTTTTCCATTTGTTTTCATCGATGGGAGACGCATTGGCCGAGCGTCACCTCGATTCCTACGAAGAAGTCGAAAATTGGGTGTCCGATTGGTTTGCTTCGAAAGACGAACATTTCTACTGGCGTGGTATCCACGAATTGCCAGAAAGGCGGTCAAAATGTGTAGAAAGCAATGGTCGATACTTTGAATAAAATTTTCTTACTTTCCCATTCGAAATTGATGTTTCATTTTCACATAAAGACGCTCACTTCATAGCGGTACACCTGATATTTCAGTCTGGTAGAATCTATTTCTAAAGCGATCATATGGATTGGGTCAGACGTCACGGTTATTAGGTAATGCAGGAAGGATCGAGGAGGAAATAGTTGAAATAAAATATTTCTTGACTGGCTAGAGGGTTAACGAACCAGCGGATACGCGCTCGATTCGACATTGGCTTTAATTACCGCGAGACACAGCCGTGGCAGCGATTTGCTTTGATTTCGTGCCGCGCGATTGAATCTTGGGAACATTCTGGATCGATCGCGATGATGTTTGAATCGGTGTCACCGCCGTTTTGCGCCGATGCTCATTACGATACCGCGAAAGATAGCGCTCAATCCCGCTCGCATTTGTACCGGGCGGTTCTAATTTAGATCGAATCTCGAATCGAGATTTGGCTCCTATCTCGATTTCGTATCGGCCGAAATTGAAAATGATAATGTAGATTTTGACGAGCTGGAGATTTACGCCGAGATTTTAAATCGCTTTTCGCGTCCCACGCATATTCATAATTACCCCCGGCGTCATTTTCCCGCGTGCGGATCAATTATAGCTGCGAAACTCGCGAGTCATAATCGCACGGCCACGGGAATGTCACGCTTAGTACTGCTATTTGCCACGTTGAAGCAGAAACGTATCTGCCGCGTTTCATCAAAGCATTCGCCAGATAACAGCTACAACTCTCTCCCGGTGAATCTGCATTGTGCGGTAACAGCCCTATCGCGATGCAAGCCCATATTTGTCGTAAATACACGCTCCCGGTTTCGAAAACGGGGCTACGATAATAACGTTAGCGCTTAGCTTTATTCTTGCTGCTGAATGTGGACTTGTGCCGTGAGATAAGCCTCTCCTAGAAACCATTTTAGTACGAGCGCGCAATCATCGGCATTTCGTGGCCGTCCATTAAATTTCTCTGCGCTAAACGCATCGTTTGCACCGACAGAGACACGGTTTTAAAGTTTCATTATCGCTCCCCGTGAACCGAACTCGCGCGATAACAAGTGCACTTGTACATAATCCATATTCGATGCATCGAGTATCGTTCGGTAAAAGGTTTGCATTGTTCGTCTCACTTTACGGCCATCTTCGGTATCGATTAACGATTTAGCGCCGACTCTGGGCTAAAAAATCGAAAGCGTATAGTCGTTGAACTCGTTCAAAATAACAACCAACGGGCTGGGTATCGAAACGAGCGTGTTATACAAATTTATTCGCTAAGATAAACGGGAAAGTAGTTGTTGTTACGAATTTTTCGAGCAGAAATTGTTGTACATGGCAGTTTCAAATGTTTTGGATGTACGATTAGATTATCTTACATGTACCATCAAGGAATAAGATATTATTGATAAATAGTTATATTCAGAAGAAGATATAACAATGTAAAAGGTACCGCAAAATCTGATCCTTCGATCTCGGAATAACTCGTTAGTTATTTAAACGAATATCATATCGTTACTTGATTAAAAGCACATCTACGTCGATTAATTATAACCGTTGGTAAATCTACTATATAACACTTATAAACTTGCTGCGAATTCTCGACAAATAAGTTAACAGTATTGAAAGTAATAGAAGCTCCGCTAAAAGCAAGAAACAAATAAGCGTTTATAAAAGCACGTAATGCTCGTTATACAAATCTGCCGAGCATCCGTGAGATCTCACAGTTTAAGGAGAATAACTATTTCGGCCGTTTATAAATACCCACAGTAGCGAAACGGTTATTATCCGGAAGGAAACTCCTGCTGTCGAATTAATAGAATAATCCGGAATCAAAGTGCGGAATAGAATTTTAAACTTCTTTGTGCCCGCGGAGAAGTTTCACTTCCCGCCCAATTTCGGAGGGAAACTTTTATAATCCGCGGAGTTGGTCCTTGCCTTCGGAACCATGATATATTTGGCGTACATTTAGGCGTCCTCCTCGTGCTAACGACGTTTCCCTTAATCGTCCAGTTACGTCGAAAGTTTCGAACCACGCAGTCGCATCGATGTCGGGATGTCTACTGGAAGTGCCGTATTATGAATTTCGCGAACCCTAAGGCGCTTTTATCCCGATTGGTACTTCCTCATAAACCACAATAACTTGAGATATTACATCGAATATTATTTTTGATATCTGATCGATGTTGTTGATTTGATGTTGGATTTCGATTTTGTTCGGAGAATAAGGAACGATATTATTTATGGTGTATTTATGACTCTGCTCGATGGATCCTTGTTATCAAACGTATTTGCATCTAAAGGCAAAGTAATAGCCTCCGTATGATATTCAAACTATGCTTATTATATAATTTCCGCATATAAAATAAGCGGGTGTATAAAAACATTGGAAGAATTTTGTAAATGCCACACACCTTGACGATATTAACCCATTGACAATTTATCCCGCGACGATCATGGACAGAGCGTTCAGTACCAAATAGTTTATCCAATGACAACACGAGCAAGGTGTCACGACAGTTCAATTTCATCCTAGAATGCGAGACAAAACTCTTCTACATTTCTCATCACACACCGAAGTGTCGTCGGACACACAAAAAAAACTAAACATCTTTTGGACCAGAATCCATAATATTACCACACCGTGAAAGGATCAAGTGCTACCTACGTCTAACAAACAAGTACACATACCAATCCTGCAGCGAATATTTCGATCGAGCGTAAAAAGCAGAGGAAAACACGTTTCTTCCCGCGCCTGCGTCCCACGCGCGAGACTCGTTCGTTGTCGCGGATTCATCGAACCTCGGCGTATCGAAACTCATTGTGAAGTTTCGCACTCCAGTTTCGCGCAGCTTCGCTGCCGATAGTTTCACCCGATCCGGGGTCGCGGCTCGAGAGTGCGGGGCATAGAATTTCAGGAAGTTGCAACGGGACCGGCGCAATGCGCGGAGTCATTGTCGATCTGTGGCGCTTATGACGTATCATCGTGTCGCACCCCCATTGTCCCGCCCGTCAATTCGTAATTGCGTTTTGCGTTAACTACGAACGTCTGCTAATACGCAATTCTGAGATAACGTTGTACAACTCCGCCACTCCGAGGATGAGAACATGGCCGAGGGCCGAAAATAGTTTATACCCTTACCCCATTTGCACATCTATGCGAGCGAACATCGGGGGAGGGTTGGAGGGGGGGGGGGGAGGTTACGCTGACGCGGTCGGATAGTCCCACGAAATCGTATTCCGCGCATCAAAGATTCAATCTTGTAAAACGCCCCTGGAATTTTGCCATGTAATAATCCATATCGGATTATCGGAGATCCATTATTGACGGAAAACTAATAGAACGTAGCGCACGATGCGGAAAATACAGAGAGAGCTTGGAAAAATACAGGAAGATAGTGAGGGAGAATATGTATTGAAAGCGCGCGTGTCCTTCCTGGTGTTTGATTCTGTATCCGTGAAACAGGAGGCGAGCGTTTTAATCGATTTGCGAGTTGGTTTAAGGTCTTTGCTTTCTTCATATTCGCCACATGGTGCGTGGGATCCTTAAAGGTGCCGTTCTTCCACGGCTTGGTGGGCGGTGATGAGTATCTATAAAGGTTATAAAATTCAATAGAGATTCGAATAATAACCACTCACGTGGAAATGTCCTTCGATAATCGAGAAGTAATAGGAATAATAGTCTTGAAATAAATCGGGATCTCGGATGATCGGACCCTGAATCGAACCTCGAAGTTTTCGAACCCGAAGAAGTGATAGTAGGTTCATAAATACCTCCAAATCAACCATCGAATACCCCGAGAGCAAGGAGTTCAACCAATCACCAGTAATAAATTCCCCGATACCCAAGAAACATCTCCAATTTTTACAGATACCAACCACACCTTCAGCATCGTACTTCGAAAACTACTGGATAAATCCATCAAAGCCAAAGCAAGTGCCGCGCCTATTCATAGTCGTCGAATATCACAAAGTTCCCGCTCTCTCGAGCTCGAATAAAACAAGAAAAGCCACCTCGAATTCGCGGAGCTCGCGCAAAACCGAGCCTCGCAAATCCGCATTTAATGCCGACGAAACGTACTCGTGGATAAAACACCAGCGGCCACCATCGAGTCGCAGCCTCTCGATCGCGAATTCCCGCGGCTCGGGGAAAATAAGAAGAAGTCGGAAGAGGAGGAAAAACGGAGCGTAAGAAGAAGAAGAAGAATAAGAAAAATAAGAAGAAGAAGAAGAAGAAGAAGAGAAAGAAGAAAAGAAGAACTCGCCTATTGAAGGAGGCGCGCGGTTTAGCCTGGCCGAAATGTCCACAGCGCGATGAAACAAAATCGAGGGCCCCCTCTGAGGGCCGGCGCAAAGGAGCGGGCCGCTTCCGCATGGATCGCACGGGAGCGTAAAACCGGGCTGCGGGATTCAGGTCGCCGTGGGCGCGTTAAATATTGACCAAAAAGTAATGAGACACCCACTTATCATGCCCGAGACTGCGGAATGAACACGGTCACCGAGGTTGAAAGGGAAGGAAGCGTTTCGCCGGGGTCTTCGTCTCGGGCCTGGATGGAGCCGCGGCGCGGAAGAGGAGGCGGAGGCCGGTGGCAAAGGAAGGCGAAGAAGAAGCCGGGGAGATTATACCCGGTTGGGACGACACACGTGGCCCTACCCGCCACGGCATCCTCTTTTCCTTTGTGCGGTGGCTAATGTATTCTATTGAGGATGGCCAGCGCCGGTAACCCAACAACAACCCTCGTATTTTGAATAATGAAGGGCCGCTGTCTTCGCAGTCGTGGATTTACCGCGGACACAGTGCTCGCGCTTGCCGCAAATTGCCCTGGCTGGCCATTTAAAATGCTAACGAGGGGCCAAGATTTCGGCGAGGGGACCGGCGCACCGACGGGGTTATTGATTTTTGGATCTTTCCGCCCGCTGAAGTCGCGGGCCTGGCTTTGGGATATGGGATTTGGGTCGGGACTGGAATAATAATCCGAGAGAACGTCAAGGGGATGTGTCGTGTATCGTTAGTTGGAAGTATGGATTCGAGTGTCCGACGGGCTTTTTGGTGGGTTTCTACGTTTTTTTTTACTGAAAGATTGAGTACGAGTATACCGACAAAGTGTCTTATCCGGGGAACTAATATGGATTTCTTCCGCTACTTTCGTACTTGTCGAAGTGTACGATTCGAGTTACAATCCCGTCGAGGATTGCCGAGTATGAAATTGGATAATCGACTAACCGGCTCTTCGCTATTTTGTCGGTCGATTTGAAAGGGATTAATAAGGAATCCGTGCGAGGAAAATGAGATAAACCAAACATTGTATTTCCTCGTAAACTAGACAGCTGCTGATGTGCTTCAGGGGAGATTGGGTGTATGAGAAAGTGATATCGTTCTCCTGTGTAAGCAATGAAGGAGACTTTGACGCAAAGTATTCCATTAAAATATCATTTAAACGAAGATACTTCAAGACCTTCCACCGCACGATTTCACTTTTTTTTTCTCTCAAAGCACCGGCACATTTCCTCGCCAGATTGAATTCCCGCGTACCGCTTAAAACTCGGACTGCAGCCGTCTAAAAATATGAGTCCCTTTCCGTATCTCCAACTGCCCATCTCTTTTCCAATCTCCTTTGAAGGAGCAACGCCAGAGCGAAGCTGCGCAACCAAAATATCCCCCGCGATGCTTTCAAAACGAAACACCGTGGACTCGGGCGCTTTCGCGACGCTCGTCGAGCACTGGCCATCTCCCGATATATCCACGTTGGTCTTAACGACAAACAAACCGCCGAACGAAACAACAATGGGCGGATGCAACAAAAACGGCAAAGTCCACGACGTTTTTGTTATAACGCGCTGCTCTGTATTGACGAGGCGTTTAGTTTTGAAGCGTTTATCCGCGTCAGCCTCGTACACAGGGGCGGTATCGGCGTTACAGGGACTGCGAGCGCGTCACGAGGGTTGCGGCATTACGTACGAAGCCCCATTGTCGGGGACTCATCGCTGGAAAACGCCCATTAACCGTCCGCGCCGTGACGATAAGTGGAGATATAAATTTTACCCGGCTGCAATAAACGTTAAATAATTCCCTAACCTACTTCCTGAATTATCGCGTTGCGTTCACGACGATCAAATGCGGGATCTCGGATTCGCAGGCCGATGCTCGCTCGCTGTGGATTGCTTTGCAGGGAGGACGTTAACCCTTCTGCTGGGATCGTCGACCAAAGTTGACAGCAATCAGGCGGCGCGGTGTGTCGACCGCGGAGGACAATTCGAATTCAAGTAAAACGTTCGTGCTTTGTCAACTAATCGCATCTCAACCGCGCTGTTGGTCCTGATTTGCTGCTTATTGGACCCTCCTCAAAGCTGATCGAATGGAAAAGGTACTTGTCGAAGCATCGTCGCGATCGATGGAAATACGAATCGCACTGTAGTGGATTATAATATAATTTACCGCCCAAATGTTCTTATTAAATGCTGTCGTGATAACTGGGTTTGCAATGATTAATAATAAATTTAAATTTGACCGTTGAGTAGCTGTATCGTATTATGCGAAAGTATCTCTGAATAATGGTCCATGCAAAAGCCAATCGCTCTACGGATAAGTATATTTACGAACAATCCTTATCATAAATAAAAGTGATAAATAATCAAAGTGAAATCAAGGCCTCCAAAATATAGTCTCCATTCCTCATGGTTTTGCCGCCATTGCTGTAAACCTTTTCGGTCTACGGGCCGTGCAGAAAAATTCATGAACCAAGTGCTGGGATGTTATCGTTCATCCGTTCCCCCAAGCGTGTCATTTATCCATTTCCATTGCTGCTTCCAAAAGTCTGATTAAATTCAGCTCCAATTCCATCGCAAAACGCTTTTCCAAAAATACCCTCGGTATCGCGTACTAGCCTACAATAAATTTTCTCACGATTCCCCGATAAGCAAAGCGGCAAAAAAAATGAATAAAAACATTCTCCGATAAAACGGAGATTCGATCCAACAAACATCGAGAGAATGAAAGGAACCGCATCACGGCTTTGGCCCAACGTGCCCAAACGCGGCTTTCTCCAGACTCGACTCTCGTCTCCAGCCTCGACCCAAGTCCCCTCGCCTTTAGCAAATGTCCTCTCATTTCCATAACGCCGCGACTTATTGCCGGTGCATCTTGCACGGCCACTCGCGGAAAACACGCTTCGCCTTGGCCAGACGCTCCATCGATTATGGAAATGCAGATCCCGGATGCTCGAAGCTGGAATTCGCGGCGGCGCGGTCACATTAACCAAAATGCTCATCCTCGAGACAGGCGACGAGGGCGCCCGGTGGAAAGTATAATGGCGATGGAAATCTGCGGGATCGTGTAACCGTCGCGTCGAACATTAGGGCTCGTCGTGCCGTGAGAAGATGGAGAGGCACTTCGTGTCGGCTATGAGTTATTTGGAAAGGCATCCTCGGGGGCCGTTATGGCCGCGCAAAGGGGATTTAAGCGTGTTACGGGGATTGGTAATGTCTGAAGGAGGAGCCAGGGCTTAGAACGATAACAATAATCGGTGAAATAGTGACGCGAGATAATCCGCGTACTTAGGGAGCCGCGAGAAGATTATCGTGTTATTTGCAACGCCTGTGCCCGCCGAATTATACACGCATTTCGCGCTTTTGTTGTTTCTCGCTTCGAGCCCGATTCTCGATGGGATCGAGCATCGTCGAAGCTCCGTCGTGTGTTGTATTTGTGATTGGCTGAATGCACGGTGTACCTTGCGCTTATGTCGCTTTAGGCAGTGTTGCTTTGTAAATGAAGTACGTACACGCGTGCTTTAATATCCCTGGTCCGTCGTTTAATTTTCCAGAGCAAACGCGTTCTTTTCTTTAATGCAGTGGGGGCTCTGGCCTTGTGCAAACGCGTGGAGCTGTTTTATCGTGGATTTTTACGCGTGTGTATGAAAATTCTGATGAGTTATAAGGTAATACATATTCTGAATTATATTTTGTAACAAATTAGTATCGAGTTAACCGAGCGCTTTAATTTGTTTCGCGAGACATTGTTCTGGTACTTTTTCATGACCTTTCATGCAGGATGCGGTCTTTGAACTTCCTCGGACTTTTATCTTCATAATCAATTATTTTTGTCCAGGGACACTTCAAAGCGTCAAAAAAGTAAACATATTTACTTAATAGTTCACATTCCGCGAAAAAATATTATAAATGCTCTAATAATGCATCGTCATCTATTTTCGGAATATTCATGAGTAATTGGAGATGGATCACTTCGAGCTCTTCCGTAAATGTACTGGCTGGACCAAAAGTCAATTTACCGATTTACATTTTAAATATATATTATATACACATTTATATATATATACTTATTATAAGAATACGGTCAAACATTAGCGATAATTCTCAAAATGACAAGGGCTCTCTACGAAACGTTGCGCTACTACTTGCAGTTTATGTTCAGTCTACATAGTTCTGCTATGTCCAGATTTCTGTGCACTGCAAACCCTTCCTGTCTGAACCTAAAACATCTATATTATCCAAGAACTTAAAGCGGCAAGTTGAAAATCAAGACATCGAAATATTGCAACAAAGTTCTATCGGTAAACCGACTTTTGGTCCGGCCTGTAGTGTTAAGTAGTCGTGATTCATGCCTACGCGGACAGCATCAACACGGTAGGAATGCATTGCCGCTTTACGGGACATTACACGATAGATCAAGCACTTGGCTAACGAACGACACCCGCGTCCGGCAACAAATTCTACCTGGAGGTCGAGAAAAAAAGAAGGCAAAAAATGAATCTCAGATTATACCGCGTGCCAACCACTGTTATCTGCCACATGGCACGGCCGCAAACACGCGATAAATCCGCGGCCGTGTGCGGTGGTAACATAAATATGAACGCGGTACGTACACGTGTCTGGTAACGCACGGGATGGAAATGGAGACTGGAGCAAAACGACAGCCGAATTACCATTCGGAGGCCGCCATACAGTGTGGCGCCGTCGTTGAGTCGCCCAGAAGAACTCCGTGTTTGGACGAGGCTCAGACTTCCACACGATTTTCCATGCGATATATATATATATATATATATATATATATAATACAACTCTGGTGCTTCCAGGTCCATAACGAATGGTCCTAGGCCAAACGATCTTAGCAATCGATGTCGAAGATTATTGAAAAACTAAAAGAGCGATGAATATCATCATATCTAGAGAATTTTCCACGCGGCATCTATAGCGTATCTTTAGTGATTCTAAATTGACTTTAAACGATAGATTCTAGGAGAAATGACCCTAGAAATCCTACTCAAAAAAACGAGAAAAGAAAATCAACGAAAATCAAGAAAGCTAATCAACGAAAGAAGGACCGCTTTTATACCATCACCGATGGATAATTTTCCATGTGTTATCTATACCGTAGCTCCATTGGTTTCAAATCCACGTTAAACAGTAGTTTCTAAGCCGAACGGTTCTAACAGTAGGCGCCAAAATTAGTTAATGAAAGAACTCCGCGTTCATCAGTGTTCGAGGCGAGGACGTTCCCTGGGATATTCTGCGGTTCGACGTGCCCCCGATCGGTGTGTACGGAAACGGTTAGTACGTTTGAACAATAATTAGTCCTCGAGGGAAAACGACGGACGAAGGGAAGTGCTTA
Organism: Ampulex compressa; assembly: GCA_038496175.1. Classification (NCBI taxonomy): domain Eukaryota; kingdom Metazoa; phylum Arthropoda; class Insecta; order Hymenoptera; family Ampulicidae; genus Ampulex; species Ampulex compressa. The sequence continues at coordinate 65,560 of JBCFXI010000609.1, read as the reverse complement.
ATTGCTGACCCCTCCCCTCCCCTCCACTCCTCGCCCTCCTCCGGGGCTTCTGAAATAGGCGCTCCTCTTGGCGCCGGCTAACGAGAAAATGAGAGCTAACCGTGGAAAGCGCGGCCCTTCGACCTGCGCCGTGCTTGCACGTTTATCCATGCGAATCAATCGATTCTACTCACGGAGTGCACTTGCGTTGTAAATGGGATTAAAATTTCCTCGACGGGGAAGAGGTCCCAGCGGGCGTTCCGAAAAAGGGATTAAACAGCTGGGGTGTATAAATCACTGAGCCAGGATGGGTCGCGTCCATGCTGATTCTTTTGACGTGAGAAAATGGACAGGTGGCGTGAGATAATAATATTTTTCGCGATTAACGCATTGATGCTTTGTGCGAAGCGCGTAGGACAAATACCTGCGTATAAGCCAGTTTTCTCTAACGATAAGTCTAATCTTGTAAACTAAGATTAAGTTGAGACCCGTTTTAGTTGGACATGGATACCTTGTTTTTATATTTGAGACGTAGCTTTGTTTTCAAGATTTATATCTATAATAATGCAATCGCGGATTTAACTGGTATTATAATGATCAATCATTTCGATGCAATGCAACTCTATTTTTGGTGTACGCATAAGGTATACGCGCGTCCTTATAATAAGAATTACGAATGATATCGAGTTGATATTCGGCGAAGATTCCTTTAAAATCAACTTGATCCGTCGATGATCGAGATGCGATATCGGTGCATAAATTACACGAATAGAGTAGACATATATACGCAAATATGCTTACGTTTATGCATTACCGGTGAGCAACGTTTCCAAGTACCCATTGATTTATTCCTACAAAACACCTCTGTAGCCTGCGAATATATCATTTACCAAATTCCAATCTAACTCAACATCGTAAACCAGCCACGGTTTAACCTCTTTGTGAGAAGCCTTTAACGGACAGTCGTACGATCAATACGAGATCGCGGTTTTCGCGCGGGTGACGTTACGAAGGAATCAGAGAAAAATCGCGCCGGATGTCGGTAATCCCCGATTCGGAGAACATAAAGTTCAAAATCCGCGAATCGAGATCACCGTTTCTGGGAAACATATTGGAGATCAGTCGTTGCTATCGAGGTCAATGCGGCAGGAGTAATTTCTGGATTATACGACGGCCGTAATCCAGCGAGGAGCGTAATAACATCGCTTCATAGACCATTATCCTGTCGGTAGAGCGTGGCTACGCTGCCAAGGTATCCACGGGGATCGTCGCGATTTCAATTTCTTTGAGGCAGCTCGGGCCGCGAATGCGTTTTCAAGTATAAATGAATCGTAAATTGAGTTTGCGCCGGACACAATGTCCTCGAAACGCGGCCCGGGGAAATAAAGTTACGTCAGCGGGCGTCTTCTCCGGTAGAATGCGACAAATTGCATTCTGCGGACAGCGGAGTAACCCGCGAGGTACCTTATTTCTTCCTACTCGGGGAAAACATTGGCACAGCTGTGATCGGACGAGTGGTGAGAAGTGGCGGCACACGGCTTTCGCGATGCCTTGAAGGATTTTCTCGCGTCTTGCATTCTAGAGTTTCTCGAGGAATATGTTTATGATACTCTAGAGGGCGGTTGTTGAGGTATGGCCTTACAAGGATTCCGTGAAAGCTTTCTCGTTCGCCATAATTTGTTGGATGATCCAGCGGAGTACTCTTGTTCATTTACCGCGATGTATATAAGAGAAAATATCTAAGAGCATGTTTGTACTAACGAATCTTGAGAATTTATGGTACTGCATATTCTGACGATTGATAGGCAAATGTACAATAATTTGATGCTGTCGATAAGACAGCTTTTTTCGAGAGAAAAGGTGTTACGTACAAAATGAACATTCTATAATATTTGTTAGATTCTTATGAAGCTGCGAAATTTACTTCGTCTTTAATGACGATTAAATGACAATGCACTCATTAATAGATTCGTCTTTCCTTCTTAACGATAATAGAATAAGAAAAACACATTTTTCCTTTACCGTACACACATCAATCATCTTCGCTCTACCCATTCCGACCATTCGAAACAAGACAATCGTTTGAATTCCGATTAAAGTACGAAGCACTCATTACGGTTCGATAACCCCGCAAAGTTAGTACCCATTCTTCTACACCTCTCTCCCTTTCTCTCCGCCCGCTTCGCGTTACCGTCATTCATTCGACTTTCCAAACTATTCGAGATAACATGGCCGTCGACGAAAAGTCGAAGAAATTAAGTCCTCCTTTAATAAAACCGTCGCTCGCGCTTCCCCCGCCGTACTTTTATTCCGGCTTAACAGTCTCCGCGGACAGTCGTGGACACGGCGCCTGGCTACGGTAAAAAGTTTACGCGACGGTTCCGCAGGAACTGCTAGGTGCGAATCGAAGAAGGGAGAAAAGGCGAACAAGCGGTATTATTAAAGGGGGACACCTCCCTCCGGCCGCTAATTCTTTATCGGAACGTCCTAGATGGCTAACGCGATTTTCTCCCTTCCGCTTTGGCCGGCAGAAATTCGATGGATTTCGTCAAGCGCGAGGTAAGCCTCTCACAATCAGGAATTGATTGCGGGAGGAAGGAGGGCGGATGAAGCGCTTCTGGCGAGTGGTTATTTTTCAAATTCCATACTGCGGGAAATCGAGTGCGGAGCAGGTGCTCCCGCCAGGGGCGTAGGATATGGCGGACGCTTTGCTCCATGTAAATAGAAGCTTACGGAAGAAGAAGATGCACTTTGCGCGCAAGGGCCTCCAGCGAGGTGCTCCCTCTTCGATGAATGCAGGCGACGTGAAAGACACGAATACGTTGTTTCGCGTTCGGTTACGTAGGCGCGGATGAAAGGTTCATGAAGTGAAAACGATATTGCCTTAACGGGATATCCCGCTTTACGACCCAATTACATTCTCAAATACCGCGGCGAGTTATTCCATTTTACGGTGAGGCCTTTGCAAAAAGTTTCCGCGTGCCTTTAAGCAAAGTTCCAAGATGAATCCGCGCACAGAAGACCGGCGAGCTTCGAAAGGATATGGCTTTGATCACGATCCCCGAGCAAAAACGTTACCTTTCTTCCATCGCGCACAAAGGTAGAACTCTCGACGAGCCCCGAAGTTGGATCTCCGCCGGTGCAGGGCCGTGTGTCGAATCCAGAAAGAACCGAACGAAATTAAACCAATACACGTAGCCGCTCAGGATTAGCATAATGCCAGTCGGAATCGCTTCTGAAGACAGAACTCGAGACGGTTATCCTCGTCAAGTTTATACCCCGCACCTTGTGTTTATCGGCTGACTGAATTCACGAGGAAAAGACACCTGCCCGGCCTCCGGCCGAACTTTTTCCGATAAGGAGCTCCACTTTTCTCCTATAGCTATACAAAGTGAACCATTCGTAAAGACGGTATTTAAAATGGTTATCGTTGTCCAGGTTAAACCCCGTATCTCGCGTTTATCGATCGAATAAAGTTCCAAAGTAAAGACACTCTCGTAATCCCAACTGAATCTTCCAAGAAAAAGCCCCATATTTCGGTTATCGAGAAACAAAGCGAATCGTTTCCAACACGAGCGTTGTACACTTTAAACCCTATATCCTATGCTCATGGGCTGAACGAAGTTCCCAAGGAGGTGCATTCGCGTAATTCCATTCCCAACTTTCACCAAGGGGAAGCTCTTCTCCCGTAGCGGAGCGCTGCAAAGGCTCGAGAGCCAAGGAGCACCTCGCGACTCGGTGGCACGTATCGAATCTCGGACAGGTCGGGGCAAATGCGCCAGCAGGAGGGCCCCGGCCGTAAAAAAGTTGATGCGCTCCTTTAGGATTAAGCACGTAGACGGGGTCACGTTCCTCTATCGATCCTTCGATGGAACTCGAAGTGGCTTGTTTGCGAGAAAGGCGGCGCGCGGGATACCTCCCTTTCACGATGATGCTCCCGCGCTCTCTCCCTGCATTTATATGCCCAAGGCGGATGGCGGCTCGGGGAAATCAAAGAAGCGGCCCTTGGACGCTCGGCAAAGTGGGTACTTTGCCCGCGGACCATGCGAACTTTCACGGAGGGGCCACGCGATGCATATTTAAATCGATCTTGGCTGCATTCGGAGCGTAAGACGAGCAGGAGTCGTGCCGCCTGCACGATAAGTACAAAGGGCCCCGCATAATGCCCGCTGGTTTGTATTCGGAAGCTCGCGGAGGAGGGCGACGTGTGCGAAACTCGGCCATCGATTAGACGGCCATCTGGAAAAAGGAAAATCCGGCCGAAAGGCCGCAAACAAGCAACATCAACTTCCCCACAGAGCCGTGTGCCTCCGGATAGAACCACCACGACTGTCCGCGCCCTTCCCCCTTCCCCCCCTTTCCATCGAAAAACTTTGACGCTCGTTCGTTTCATTCTGCACGTCGAGTTTAAAAGTCGTTTACCCTGGAAACCGATGTTGGAGATGGATTATGAATTAGATAATCCGCGGATATATATTTGTGGTGTGGAAAGATTCGGTTGCAACGGGTAGGATTTGGAGTGTGATCTCCGAAGGATTTGTCGGATCGATATTGAAGCGCGGTTAAATTAGAATTCGTTTTATATGAGATTGATTCTGTACCAGCAGGTTTATGGTATATGTGTGTATCGCGAAAATATTCAGGAATGACGGATGAAATTTACAGCGAGACTTCTTTCTGTAATAGTTAATTTCTTAATCCTTTTAATGAACATGAAAATGAACATGATTTTAATGAAAAAATGATTTCTTAATCCTTTTTTATGAACCGTTTAAGATACTTATCATAGAGTCTACTATCTCGAGTGAATTTCAGAATGATCGAATGTACGGTACGAATATCGCGGAAATATATCCGGTATTAATGAGCCTGATGCAATTCCCGATTAATAACGTAGAAGGTCCGTGCTTCTATTTACGATGACATCGTAATCCTGACGAAAAACTTGCTTTCCTCCTTCAGCCATCGACTTTCCCGCTTTCCCGTTTGACTTATGCTTCCGACGTTAATGCCTTTCGAAGAAGACTTTAGAATCTTTGCCGGAAAGTACGGATCAAAAGGCGAAACTCGAGGAGCGCACTTCGTCCGGCCATGTCGCGGCAGAACTTCGCCACGTATCGATAACTCGCTCCCGATAAATCGCGAGCATTGCCTTTGTCGGCGACGCTCTTTTAAATTTCAAATCCCCGAGTTCTTCATTACGAGCATATTTTACGATCAGATTTTCGCACCGACTGCCAAGGTTTTACCCGACGGGAACGGCGTATCGTAGATATCCAGGTGAATCCGCGAGGCGGAATTTATCCACGTTCCGCAATTTTCCGTTTAATGAAATACATTTCTGATCGAGCTACATTTCACGGATTGTTAGATTTTTTTTTATTAGAGCAGAAGGAATGGCATTAATGGCCGATAAAGGATGGAGCGAGAAAGGACACGTGGAACGTTACTCTTATAGCATTTGGGACTGTGCACGGTTTTTCGATATTAAATTATGTCCATGTTTTCTCCTGACTGTCTACTAGCTCGGAATTATATATATATATTTAAACAACTGGTCTTTGCGAGCAATTTCTCAAGAATTACTCCCAAGCACCAGTTGATTAAATATTATATATTCAAATATTGTTTGCCGTAAATAATCTTGACTATCGTCGAAGATTAATCGAGCATGGAAGAATTATGTGTTTATCTCAGAATCCAAAATTCAGATTTATCTTTAAGAAGCGGATCGTCAGTTTTGGCGAGTAAAAATAATACGTTGAAGTAGAAAGAGAGAACACGGTACACTTCTCTCCTGACTCCTCCTTGAAAGCCAGTAATACAATTAAGAATACCAATAACCCGCACCGTTTTGTCACCGTTATTATCATTAATGACATCGAGAATAGCCCTGTGCCCCATTATTGCCAAGATCATTTTCAGCCTTCGAACAATAAATGTCTTACGTTTGACGCATACGGCCTTGACGAGCAGCACGCAAGATAAGTGAAACGGAGCGGAATAGGGCACGGTTAGCCCATAAATCAGGCAGCAGTCCCTTGGCGGATCCTGTCGCAGGACCGCTATTTTCTTTCCCGCACCGCGCTCCTACTTTTCCTCCATCACCGAAATCTCGCTCCTACAGCTCCCCATAATTCACCGCCTCAAATAACAATGTGCGCCTACCTATTCGGCCCGGCAATTAAGGCTTGGTTTGTTTAATCCTCGGCATTTACCGCCCGAGCCTTGCGCCAGGAAACGTACGACTCGACCCTGTCGCGTATGCCGAAGACAATTCTCGACGAATATAATGGAGCCTTGAGCAAGACAGATGGTGATATTAGGTGTGCAACTTTCCTTCCGCCGTTTTTTTTTCCCCCCGAAATTCGAGGCTTTATCGAAGGAAGTGCTTGTACATTTACGATTCAAGGTATCGTTCGTCATTGTCCGCTGGTTTCTACCTGTTTTTTGAACAGCGTCCGAATCCTGCATTGAAAAAAAAAAACACTACTTACCGCGAAAGGTATCTATAGGAAAATGGTGAAAGGAAAGTTGCACACCCGATATGTTGCGCCGATGTCGCTGAAAATATAAACTTTTGATCGACATCGCGCCGTATATACAGCCGGGCCAAACAGCAGAGGGTGAAACGGAAAACCGCGAACAATTTGCGATCCAATATACGCGAATGGTTTCGCTAACGGCAACAGAAATAATGCATATTATTATACGGAAAAATCGAGAGCGCACCAATGCGATGAAACTCTCGAACTGCGGAACGGGAGTCGAAACCTCTATCCGACCGCATCGCTGGCCTTTTCCTTCGAATGTGGCGCCTGATATCCGTTTCGCGCGACGAGTATCGCGAGGTGTGTGCGTATATTATTTCTATACGTCTGTATCAGGCTGTCCCAAAGGTGTCTTCCGCTATCCGCACGCTGCTCCTTTATCTGGCATTGGTTATACAAACGTGAAACATAAACTGTCAAATATTGTAATCCTCGTCCTTCGGTCGTCTCCTAGTTGTATGCATAATTCGATGAAATAATACGAAACGAATATATCGTGTACCTACTTTTGGGATAACGTGATGTATATATATATATATATATATATTTTTTTTTTTGTGCGTATATATGTATATAATATTTGTAGGATTCCTAAGAGCGTCTCTGTTTGTCGCAACGCGACCATGCCTTAGTGCCCAAACTCTTATCGACAGGCGTATAGTGTGAATAGACAAGTGCACGGATGTGTGTGTGTATGTGTGTGTGTGAGAGAGAGAGAGAGAAAGGCCGAACGAGGCAGTAGCGAAAAGCGCGTCTTGAGAGTCGGAGCGTGTAGAATAAAGTATAGCAAATTAGAATAATTGGAAATGTTTAATGCACCCCAAACCCTGATCTCTACATATATCTGCATACGCGGTAAGGTATCAACACTACATATCGTAATAGGCGATTGGAAATTTGACGCCAGTCCAGGAACGATACCGCTCCATTTCTCGTGCCCTATTAGCGCTTCCTTCAGGAGCAAAATTATGAGGAATTTCATCCGTTATTATGTACACTATGGTTCCTCTTCTTGATGTCGAAGTTTAAATTACGCAACTGCATCAAATTTACACTCGACGGAGTTTCAGGTTAATAGCCCCTCTTCGTATTATCCAAGCCGCCATAAATTTTGTACACCTTGTTAAAGGTAATGGTATAGAATCATCTCTTACGATGATTTTGTTTTGTTCGCTATGGGAGCAGATGGAAAAACGCTGTTATCATGCGCTCACGGCTCTTCGTTCACGATGAATACGCATTATCCGTCCACTGTGGGAATAGTAAATGTGCGATGACCGCTGCCAATTTTAGCTATAGATGCATTTTCCGCGCAGGGATATATCCGATAAATGTTTTTCGTTGTAACGATTTATAATAATAGTTGATTACTGCATCTATTTTGAAACTACATCCAGTTTACGAAATCATCTTGAAAAATATCGTATAACAGAACAGCTGAGAAAACACTAATGTAGTGACGTAGCAGGCATAAGATTTAAGACCTTTAACATATTTCCTTATTCGTCATTTCGTTGACTGTGGTATAAAATTCTTGTGACAAAAAATAAAATTCAGAAGTTTAGAAGAGTAATAACGAATGTTGGAAATGAGAAAAATAAGATAATGGTTTATCGAAGTTCCCAGTATAAGTAGTATTACGGTCAGGTCCTGAGGCAGATGTTTGCTCTAAGTATTCCGCAAATTGCATTTACATGTAATAGATGCCTCGAGATTAACATTGTCGCGAGTGTTACGTTAGCAAGGAGAGAAAGGGCGAGTTTATGAATATGCGAATAGCGAAGCGGATACCTATCTTAGCTTGTTTACAATAATAACATTGTTAAATTCGTTCTTAGTGCTCCACCGCGAATTTTGCTTCCACAGAGACCTATCGCGTATCTCCGTTGCGAGTTTATTTAAAATCAAAATTATCTTAATCAGCACGGCAGCTGTAACAACGCGTCCAACTTTTTCGAGTACAAACACATTTCACTTCCTCTACACGCTAATTAATATTTGAATTGAAATACGGTATAATTCGTATAAATACACATTACTTCCTTCTTAGTTCTTGTAATTTCATTACCTTTCTCGTATTTCCACGTACCATCTCTCCATCTTCAAACACGAGATATTTGTACAATTCCATTTTCACTATTGCCGTTTCTCCTCATCCTGGCAAGCTCATTTTTATACGATACACGATTAAAAAGAAATTCCATAGAATACAATTTAATGACAATGAATTCGCGGGTTTCATAGACTTTTGATCACGGAGTTCTTCAAGAAAATCATTGATCCAATAAACACACCATTATAGAATATATTATTAGCCATTGAGTGTAACCTATACATGCAATTTAGCTTGCAAGACTGTTTCCACCTAAAACAATACAAAAAGCTCATTTCTTCTTAACAGATCCCTCAGAAATATACAAATTAATCGTTTCCAATGTTCCTGAGCGATCGACAACTCAACCATTTTACAGAAGCCTCAACCATTGAAGTTGTTAAGAACATCCTCATAATTATCATACATTTTTGGCACTGAATCTCTAATCTCAACTGAATTTTCATCAAAGAGTCCACCAGGAGCAGAAGGATCACGAAGAGGATCCGATCGTTCGGCGTGGATTTTCGTACCGCAGGAGGAAGACGGCGTTGGGATCGCAGCGAAATCAGTAGGATCCGCGCCCTCCTGTATGTCGGGCACGTAAAGTAGACGAGATCGTAAACGTGCCGCGGCGACGACAGCAGGGGAGTTGGCAGCTACTTTTTTAAGGCCGAGTCGTGAAACACGGGGGCCAGGAGGGAGCCTCGGGGGGAAAGAAGACTTGATAAATAGGCCTCGTTGCGATTACGACGCTGTTAGGCGAGGTAGGATCGCGCGTAAAGCGGTGGAAAAGGGGGCCGCGCCTTCGATTTCCACTCCAACCTTGGGGCTGGAGGAGAATTCGAGAACGTTTTATCGAAATTCCTAATGCCCCTGGCTTCGTGTCTGCTAAATCGCAGTGGTGTGTTCTCGAAGAAGGTCGCCAAAGGTGGTTTAACGGTTTGGCCATGGAGAAACTTGCGACGTGACATCGAGGATGATAGGATGTAAGAGATGTGAGAAGGTGGACGCTCATGTGGGAGAAGATGATGGAATTTTTCGGGCACCGAGGAGCGGCGGTGTTCGTGACGGGCCAAAGTTTATCGCGATGGTAATAGATAATCAAGGAAGTTTACATGGTCTCTTACTTCAACTTTTAACTCCTGTGCCGCTTTATTCGAAGTTTTACTTTGGAAGCTGCAAGAATATTTGTGGTTATCAGAGAGCAAGAAAGTAATTTACCCTCAATTTTATTATAAAGTTTGATGTGAAAAATGACGGCAGCTCAACTTTGGAACAAAAGGGGAATTTGAGAGCGCTTTCTCGAGCTTCGAGGAAATTCTGAATAGCTTCCGCTTGATATCTAACTGATAATCGATATATCTGCTCGTTCTTTATCCCGAACTTTACTCGAAAATATTAGGGAAAAAGAAAATTTCTATAGTGCACTTCTAATATGCACATTGAAAAGTATAATAAAACACGTAAATTCTCGGTTGTCCGATGAAAAAGATAATCGATTTTCAAGTTCGATGCAAAAGTTTCTAATCCAAAAACGGCAACGCGTTTTCGTCCGCAAAGACTTGGGAAAATTTGAAAAAGAAATTGGCGCACATTTGGAAATACGGGCAAACGCCCACGTTGAATAGAAAGATAATCGTATTCCTCATGCTTGGTCGTCCGGATGTCCACACAATGTATGCAAATGCCGGTAATTCGAGGGGAAAATTAATTTGAAACGCGGTTCCCCAGAAAAGTGTTCGTCAATCCCGGAACGGGATCGATTTTCAGATATACCCTTGGTCTCCAGATGAGAAGGTGAGCGTGCACCAAATGCATCTCGTTATCATCCCTATGATATGCATGCTTTGTTATTAATACGCCCCGATAGCTATATCACACCGATTAACAACGCTAGTTTCGAATATTTTCGCAATAGTGCGAGTGCTGGACGAACTTTGATGCAAAATATAAAATATTTCTCATCACCTCGTACGTAACATAACTCAGTACTCACTATCAAAAATTACATATCGATTACAAGATGCAAGCTTCCCTGGTCATTAAAACTCATGCGTTAGGGCACGACAAAGCTCGAATACCTTTGCATCCTGAGATTTCAATTAGACAATTACCATTCGTTTTACAGCACATTAAATACCGATCCGGGGAAAAAAGTAAGAAAAACATCCGAGCAATATTACACAATACTAGCCACATAACCAGGAACATCGCGCTTCTACAGCTCAAACTCAACCAGTACCCTATAAACCATCTTCGCGCTACTTTTAAATCAGCGAAGTCCGAAATCCTGCAAAAACGTAGAATCGAGCGTGCAGGTTCGAGGTGAAGGACACTAACACAATAACTTTCAAGTGCTCGCTCGTAAACTCGGCCGAGATATTTTTAGAAGGGGCCAGCCGTAGATTGCACCGATGACGCGAAAGGGGGCACCGAGTGCACGCACCGTGTTGCACAGTAGCTCCGTCAATGACGTTAGCCACGGAGAAGAGGCGGTGGGTGAGACCCGTATGCATTTCAAGGACGATGCCCATGTCTTGCCCCGTGAACCGTTCCTAATGCCGCAAAGGCGTAGCCAGGATCCATAATCGTAGGCCGATCCGGCCGCATTCAGGGACGCGGCTCTGCGGATGCGACCGCCGCAGCTGCACGTAATCCGACTTGAGAGCCCTTCAAAGGAACCGCCTTGCACGGCCATCGAGTAATATTCCCTCGATCGTCGATACGCTCCTAGACTTGTATTTCATTCGATCCCCTTCTATCCGCGGCGCATCGACGAGCTGCGCCTCGTTATAACGATGCGCATTGCCCATAATTAAACGGAATCCAGGGTTAGCCCGCACCGATACCGCTGATTAACTGGCCTAATGGCCCTTCAATGCTCCTTTACCGGATACGCTTAGTGAAGAGACCGTGCGTCCGTGTGATCGAGATGGTTGTAGGATTTTTTTTAAGGCTCGTGAGATTTGTCTCGAGGTCGAAGCAGATGCGATCGAGCTTGATGATTTTGGTAATTATGGATTAAGGTTATGGCGCGGTCGGCTTAAAGTATGGTTTATGTTCGATGAATTACGCGAGACGTAATTTGTATAGTTTTCGAACAGTGGCGAGACAGCTATCGTGCATTTCGATTTGGAATATATAACAATCTTAATGGTAACGGATAAATTGTTCGAACAATGGCCAGGCAGCTGCCATCGTGCGTTTCGATTGGAAGTATTCAATAACCTTAAGGGCAACGGATAAATATGACGTGTCGGGCGTGTATTTTTACAGACTAGCCAGCAAAAACCCTTGGACGGCGACACAGCTGTTGAGCTTACGAGGGCAGTGCACCGGCAGAAATGTGATAATCTCGAGTAAAAAGGAAACGTGCGCAACATTTGGGACGTGAGACAGTAACGCGCGCTTTTTGCGATACCCCAAAAAAGACGGACGTGTAAGCAATGTTCGTACGGCGGCACCCGGCGGCGGCACAGATGTCCGTCTTCATATTATGGCCATATTTCTCCTTTCAAGCGCTTTCAACGTGTTTTATTACGATGTAAAGTGAGATACATTTTAAAAGAGTTACGGGGGAAAAGCCGGCGATGGAAACGCATTAATATTCTGGCACTAATGTGCGCGGTGAAAATACGATAAGCTCGAACATTCCGCGCGATGTTAAAGCAAAACAAATGGGAAATACGAGATAGGAGACGGAGCCGCGGAATTTTTGCTGCGCGTCAAAAAAGATGGACACGTAAGCAATATATCGCGCTCTGCGGCAACACCAGGACTGTCCGTCGATACGGCACTCCTATATATTTTCTCCCGAATGATTTAATGATTTGCGTTGAAAACCGATATTCTCTATGATGCGCGTACTTTTACGAAACGCTATCGTACGAACGTGCACGTCGACGATAACGGATCAACGGGCCTCTGATGGATGCGCGCCGGTTGTAACATAATTCCCGGAATATTTAAAATCACAATGAAGCAGGAATTCCACAATACCAGCGCGTCGTTTCGTCGGTTAATGCAATACCTCGTGATTTATCGTTCGCGTGATTTTCGCGATCGAACCTTTTTGCGCCTCCCCAAACGCATTATCGGCCACGCCGACGATTATTATTCAGCGATAATTCACCTAGGAGATCGTCGGAATTGCCGGCGCGTCGCGCTTATTCGGTATTCAAAAGAGTTTAACTTTCTCGGTAATTATGTGTGTACGTAACATTCCCAGTAATTTCCCCGCACAAAAGGCCTCCCTCGCACGCTTTGTTTAACTTGCGCGTTTGTCCAATTTCTCCCTGCATCACAAGCGTTTACCTGAGGCGCGCCAGAATCCTCCCTTTTTCTAACCCCGCGGCGGGGCTTAATTCTCGAGCCGCATTCCCCATCCCTCTCCTACACGGTTTGACCTTAATGCTTCATTGTTAAGCGTTCTTAGGGTATGTCTTACATTCCGCCATGCACAATTTTATTTCCGCGCACCAAACGTTTGTTTGACCTCGAAAAAGCAGTGCCCCCTGTTCCATCGCGTATCCTCGAGAGACGATTAACCAGCACTCTGTGCGGAAGTACGGAGCCAAATACGAGGATCCTTGGATCGTGGGAAACTATTCAGAATAGCAACGCAACATATTGCGTAATCCGTGTACCGTCCATATTACACGAAACGTAGTAGTACCCTTTGTGTCCCGTGAAAAACAGAACGGTTTGATCGGAAACGTGAAATATTCGAAGTTGAACGACGATCGACACAGGAGCAAAAGTACGAAAGATTACGGCCAGAGTAATTCAAAGCACGAGCTACCGCATGACTCGCGGTTGTACCAGTATTTCAAGATCCGCCAGATATCGTCGACGTGCAATCAAAAACAACCCCCGATCTACGAATAAAGAACGTGACCGAGAGATCCCGGACTCCACGATGCGAAGCTACGATCGAAGACACGTACATCTGTATGCAGGAGGAATGGATTTAAAAAATCACGTTACCTGGTGCGAGTGATAGTCGGTGCCGGCGCCGTTCGGGAATCGGAATCGGAATGGACTATGCACGGGGCAGTTAATGCGAAAGGGACTCTCGGCGGGCAATCTTGGCGGTGGATGAGTGTGTGGTCCGAAGATGACGCAGTCCATCGGTATGGGTCTCCCCGGGGCGTGATCGAGAGATCTGCAGGAATAGTTGATCGGCGGTGGCCGCGGAGGATGCTCGAGAGGGCGGCAGGGATTCTGCTCGATGGACGATCTTCCGGGATGGCTCTCGTGCAGGCGATGCTCCAGCATCCGCGATACGTGCTCGACGGACCTGCAGCCGTGATCGTGCATTCTGCCCAAGTGATGATCGTGCACGTAGCTCGCGTGATCCTTGAGCCTGCAGGGATGTTCGATCGCCCTCAAAGCGTGGTGCTCCGTCCTCATAGCCGCGGGGGATATCGAGGAAGACGCCGGATGATGATCGACGACGGACCTCGGCTGCTCCGTGCGTATCTGCTCGATCGGCCTGCCCATCGCCTCGATCGACCTACTCGACTGATGATGCTCGACGCGCATTGGATCCGCCGGTGGTTGGCGTATCACGGAATCGATCGATCTCATCGACTCCATCGACCTCATAGCCTCGGTCGAGCGCATGCCGTGCTCGATCGGCCTCATGGGCGAGGGATCCGTCGACCTGCACGGCCTTTCCCAGCATCTCGGGACCGTGTTGGCCCCGCCAACCCCGATTCCAGCGGCGCCAACACCGCCAAGACCGCCAGCGACGCCGGTCCCGCTGCCAATACCGTGACCTTGAGGCAGCCAGCCGCCCGCGTACGGATCCATGTCCAAGGAGGATCGACGCCGAGGCGCTGTCGGGCCACCTCACCACGGCTCCTGTCGCCGCATGGCCCTGTCCGGTGCCATCGTAGGGCCGTATGCACGTACACTCTTCGATACAACTCGCGCACCGAGTAAGCACACGCGCGGCCGACGCCGTGTCGCGCCGAGGGTCGCGGCTCCGCGCGAGGGGGGGAGGGCTGCGGAGGGCTGCGGAGGGAGGGTCGCGAGAGACGCGCAGAGCGGGAAGCGCGGGCCGCCCTGGCCTAGGGCCGCGCCGACAGAGGGAAGAAGTTAGGAGTTAGAGGCGAGAAGCCGTGAGCGAGTGCGGCACCAACGAGAAGCCGACGCATCGCGATGCCGCGCTCCCCAGCACTGAGCCTCGCGGCCTCGACTGCCGCGCAGTCCCTCCACGCAAACCGACCGACCGACCCACTACCCCCCCGACAAGCCCCGCTCCGCCCCACCCCCTCCGCCCTACAACCTACACCCTCCAACCTCCAACCTCCACCCCCCGTCCTCCACCCTCCGCTCATCCGCCTCCATCGCCAACCCCTCTTCCACCGCCGCCACCGACGCCGCCGCCGCCGCCGCCGGAGCTCTCTCCTTCATCCCTCTGGACCGCAATGTTCGCCCACCGCCTCCGGTAACCCTCCCCCTACGACCTTCTCTCCTCCACTCGTCCACGACTCGCTCTCTCTCTCTCTCTCTCTCTCCTCTCCCTCTCCATCTCTCTCTCTTTTCCTCCCTCTCTCCCGACTCCACTCCCCTCCTTCTTCTCCCTCGACTCTCCGAGCCTCCACTACCCCCGTGGACAATCTCCAGACCCATCGCACGATCTCGCGCCCCTTCCTCGTAGCCTTCCCCCATTCCCTACCCTCCTCGATTTCGGGTCTATCCACGAAAAACGGACGGCCGTGATCCAGGCCTTATCGCGATGACGATCCGGTAATCATTTCCAGAGACGTTCCCCCAGCTCGGCCCAAAGGAGCTCCCGATCTCGTGGTCTCGATACCTTTCAACCCGCCGTTCACTCCGGAAATAGCCCGGTGCTCCGGCCGGTGGATTGATACGCGTCCCACACGTCGAGGTGCTGCTGAATGAAAAAGGACCGATCGATCCCTCCGCCGTAGGTGGCGGCCGTGACGCCAGCTCGTCACCGCGTACGCTGTTGGAGCTTTAGCCCCGCTCGTGCCACGGCGAGGATGTTCCTTCGACCCAGGCCTGGCCAACCCGAATCGCACCACGGGCCGCGCCGATGAGCCGATACTTTTCAGGGGCCGTGCGTGGGGAGAGAACAATGGCGATATTTTTCCTAGATTTTCTTGGAACTCTGGATTTAGAACGAACGTTGTGCTTCTTGATCATTGTAGATGGTTCGATCGAATGCAAAGTTGCGCTGAGGGTGTTTGATTCGTGTGAATGGAGAAAAAGAGTAATACAAGGAAGTGTGCAAAGTGAGGCGCATCGAGCAAAGGACAAAATGTATTTATATGGTGATGAAGATAGAGTAAAAATAAAAATAGCGGATACCTAAAAGAGAACGCAATTCGTTATATACGTTGGTTAGCGTAACCCTTCGTCGCTGACACCTCGAGCGGACCGTACACGCGCCTGACTAGTACCAGGTGAGAAAGTGTCTGACGCGAAACGCGTGTACTACTGTAGAGCGCGTGACGTGGAACGGACGAATCTTCTTACCGCTGAAACTACTGGAGCGATCAAAATAAGCGGCCAGTCGTTTCTTGGAAAAATCATACCCTGGTATTTCTGAGATTTTGCATATTTTTGTTGCAGCGCCAGGATTTTCTTCGAGGATATATTCGGTATATTTAAAGATATCTGAAAAGAGACTGCTTTCAGTGTTATCTCTTTCACGACTATGTCCAGCATCCACTAAACACGCGATACCCTGGCCGTAAACGTTTACGACCAGTGCACCAATACCACGATAACTCATTAATCGCCAGCGCACCGATGGTCGGCGTCGTCCTCGCGAAAGAATTAACGCGCGTACAACAGCGACAAAAAGAGCAGCTTTCGCGGCGCGCAAACGAGTAAAGCGCAGTTTCGTGTAAGTATGCGCCGCAAATGTGCCCCGGGGCACCGGCCAGGAGTCCGGGCATGGATAATTACCCGATTTCCGATAACCATTCGGCTATGGTAGGATGCGGTTTGCGCTAAATCCGACGTGCATCGATTGCACTCGGAAGTGATCGATCACGTTCCACGGGTTATTACAAGCAGTCCTCGATTCCCAACCGAATTTCATCTCGGCCGCCGATTGCACCGATGATTTTTGCAGGTGCGCGTTAACAGAACCGACGCCTTTCCTGCCAGCCTTTGGCCAAGGTATCGTTCGAACCGCGAGAGTTCTCGACACTTGTTGCCCTCCCCCTGCAGCATCGATCCATCTTTAATCGCCTTTAGTTACTACGGACAACAATAACGGTAAACTCTGACAAGCCGTTTCGCGAAACTTGCGGATCCTATTAATCCAGCGGAGTAGGAACCGAACACTGCGCGGCCTGGGTTTGTGTTACGAGCGAGGGGAGAGAGCGTTCGTTACAACCGCCGCGATCTCTGAATTATGCAACGTGCGCCGGTCGAGGCGGGTGCGTCGCGGATGTCGGGATAAAGGAGCTTTGAAAGACGACGACGCTTCGGTTTCGACGATTAATTCCTTCCTACCAACTCGCGTCGTTATCCAAGAATTTCCCGAAGATCTTTTCCGCTCTTCGTTTCGCATATTACTCGCTGCGCCTGTTAGCGAAGATGTTTTAGCATTTGATCGGTCGGTCGTTCGACTTTGGCGATAAATCTTACAGTGGTGCCTTGAGATGTCTTGTTAGAGGATAAAGAGTTTCTGAACGTGTGTCGATAACGTACTAATGGATGATTGCTGTGTACTTTGAAAATTCTATCAACGATTTAGCTATAATTACAATAAAAGTTGTATTTGACTGTTAGGTGTACAGCTTCCACCGTGATCAACGATGGATTTTTAAGAGAAAGCCTCGAATTTTGTAAAAGAAAAACCAAAGAAAATAAAATTGTACACCTAATATTTCCAGTCTGTAAACTATTTAATAATATACAAAAGTTCATATGTTCGTTTACTCCGCCGCTACAACCGCTATTTGTCCTTCAGCGCGTGCTTTGAAGCACGAACACTGTAATATACCCATTATACAAGCTATACACACTTACGTCCTATACGCAAATATCCAAAGTTGACAAACGAAACGAGAAGCTAAGATCCCGAGTACACAAGCGCGACCCTTTACGTACCGCGCTACCACACCTCCCACCCGCTATATCGCTCGTGTCTTCAACCGTCAGTACTATGACACGCGCGTTGCAGCAAGAAAATTCAAAAGTGATACGCGCACCTCGCATCCAGGACATTTCCGGGAACAAACTCACTTCACATCGACCACATTTCCATCAGAACGCCCGAGTACGAGTCATTAATCCTCTAACACCCAAGTTTCTTATCATCGCGCATAAATTTTCCTCGTACAATTAAAAACCACTGATACTAAATCTGCATTCAAATGTCAGCTCGGTACACCTGCTAAAATTTGGGCAGTTATGCCAAAAAGATAACTTGCCATTAAGCGTGGTCCGCCTTGCGACGGATCCGAGAATTAGAGGGCGCGCATAGTTCGAGGAAGGCGATGCTCTCGGAGTAATAAAATGCATAATAATAGGAAGGCGGGTAGTGCGAGGGCGTATCGATATAGTTTCCACTACATCAGCTAATAAGGACACGGTATAGCGATACGCCTCCCAATGCGAATGGATTAATCATATCGGATGGAAGTGGAGCTCCCCGAGTCTAGCTGAGCGTTGCCTTCGGCGCGTCGTGTCGCCGGATAGACGCGAACATGTTTCGCCCTTAACTTCCACGGGAGTTGACCTACATTAATTCCGACATTCGCAGAACCGGCTCCGTATTTAGACGAGTACATGTTCAAGTGTGGGTACCCGCTGGGTACGTGTACGAACGCGCGATGCCAATCCACCGCGAACTTATCTTGAACCAGTTTCAGGCGCAGGCCTCGCGCCTCTGCCCCTGCGGTGAAGATTTTTAAAAGGAAAACGCCGCTTGTTAACACACTGCCCGCCGTTTCATTATCGTTTCCTCGTCCGCTTAATTAGCCGAACCGCTAAGATCGGCCTGGAAGGTGTTTAAGCCGAGCTCCGAACCACGGAGTCTACGGTGTGCATATTGCATGGAACAATTTCGGAGCGATGGTTTCCCTAAACTACCCTGTAACGTCTGGAACTGCCACGAGTGTATATTTCTATGTTTAATAGGGTGGTGTATTACGCAAGAGCAGCTTTTGCCCGCGATACGATTCGCATTCGCGTATACAAACGATGGGGCAGTCTATGATTTTACGCGAAGCGGTCGGTTTGGGGTAAAATTCTTTGTGTAGGATAAAATGTTTCAACATTCGAGAAGATGTCAGAAGAAATGCTGAGAGTACGTATAATGCGTACGCCTTTTGTATAAAATGATGTACCGCCGCGAGGAGCAACTGGAAAATTGAAGAATCTAAGCTTCGCTGTAACAAGCTGGATAATTCATTTATACAAAGGTTAGGTAACCTATGAAAAATAATATATGCCAAGCTTATATCCAACACGTCACGACTCGAATTTGCGATCCAGAAATCATCTCGTAATTGTGATCAATATTTCGAACATGCTCTTATCGTAGAAAAGGTCTTGCAAGTATGACCTTAACGATGTTGCACACCACCCGTGCGTCTAAAAAATAACGAAAGCCCTTAAGAAAAGGTCACGTTACACGCAACATTGCTCGCAGATCAGATGTTATTCGTGCACTATAAGTATCATCGCACGACAGAAAATAACCTAGAAGCGCCTTATCAATTATGTATCCCTAGTACACGAGGATCCAGATACTATTGCGCAACAATGTCCTCGTCTCATTTCGCGCAACAATGTGCGCACTTTCGCAGTAGGAACATCATGCTCTTTGATCTTTTTGCTTAAATAATTAGCTCGCTGCGACAATGTACACTGCCTCATCTTCTTGATCGCACACGGCATGATATATCTCCGTGTAAAGTGTGCAACCACGTATCGCACCGTGTTAACCGTTACCCGTGAATACTGCAAGGTACAATGCCGTACAAGCGCGGTCCATATTCGCGTTATCTGTATGATAATGGCATCCCAAAAGATTCTTCGCAATAGCCACGATATCGGCATCTGTCCACTGAAAATTTTACACCCCACAGTCCATATAATACCCCGCATGATTTTAACTTATGCGCATGAGTAATGCCCGGGGCGAATTTTGAACGTGTCACGGAATATTTTATGATTTCATCAGGGACGAAAACGTGCACGGCAATTTGTCCTGCGAACCGTTTTGAAATTTTCAAACAGACGACGATTAAATTCTATTATAAAATCCTAGTGCCCGGAATGAAACATTCCGCCGCGTTCCGCTCGCGTTTGAGGCTGGGTTAAAAAAGCCGGTATCGCGACATTGTGCTTTTAAGCGAAACACCCTTCACGATTATAGTCCGATATTTCCTTTTACCCGGCTCCCGGATTAATCGACGGCGATTGTTCTGTCATTGACGTCAGATTGATGAACGAGGATCGAATAATGTTTCGTTTCATTAACTCAGATGTCGAAGAACGTGGAGACATTCGCCGTATCCAAATGTACATTTATGAAATGTAATACATCGCTTCTTATCATCGTTGCACAAGCCGGATACAATGATTATTTCCAATTAAATTGAGAACGCAGTACGAATGTTCCTCGGATCTGTGAAGAAAATGGAATTGCGATCGGAGAGTGGAATTAATCCTTTATCCTTTCTTTGTTGCATACGAGTCGAATCGTATTCCTCGCTGTCACGCTTCGCGATTGTTCTATGCGAGAATCAAATAAACTCGGATCTGATTTTCCGTCTCGCTATCGGAGATACACCTTTGAAAAATTCTTCAGATCCCTCGCCGTATATTTTCAAACGCGACTTCAATACGACCCGCAAAGTAAATTGTTCGCTGCGGAACGAACAAAGCGTCTTATCGCATACTTTCAAACACAACTTTAACGATCGACCCAAATTGCACCACGGGTCGCACGCGTAATCTACAAATTTCAAAGTTACCCAAAAAGCAGAAATTCGAATAAAAAATCGAACGTGAATATTCATACCAACAGAAATTACTTATACGATCGTTAAAAAAAAATGGTACAAAAATTCGTTTCCTCGCTTAAATCACCACTTTCAAAACAGATGACCAATGTCAACCACGCGATCACTCGAGTATTAACCCATTTGCAACCAAGCGCGGAATAATCC
Organism: Ampulex compressa; assembly: GCA_038496175.1. Lineage (NCBI taxonomy): Eukaryota > Metazoa > Arthropoda > Insecta > Hymenoptera > Ampulicidae > Ampulex > Ampulex compressa. The sequence continues at coordinate 44,765 of JBCFXI010000609.1, read as the reverse complement.
GCGGGCCGCGACTATCGACTATCGCCAAGCGCGGAATAATCCGCGAGCCCACGACTGCCAGCTACGCACGATCGACCGCGCGCGGTGATACGAGTCGGTCGTCGATCGAACGTCGCTGATGTTTCAACGCGGCAGCTTAAGCAAAGCGAAGATGCAAATGGGTTAACGCATCCCGCAAAACAAGCATCCCGTCGCGAGACGAATAAGACGTCTTCGAGCGCAAAGGGTTAAACGGGAGCGCGGCCAAAAGAAATCCACCCCTCGAGGGATCTATCAGGATCAATCTAACCGCGGCAAAATTACCTGTCGCTTCCCGTCCACAGCAAGTAGCTCCAGGGCCGAGTGGAGCGAGTTGGGCCCGCAATGCGGACCCTGGCCGATCGTTTTCAATTCCCCGCCGAATCCAGATCTTGTCGCAGTCAAGTGTTTCCGCGGAACGATCGCACGTGACAACATTAGACTGTACGTGGGTCGGCAAGTTTTGATTTACTTCCCCATCGCGGCCACCGAGCCCGCGGCTCTCTGCTTCCGATGGAATACGGAGGTCGGAAGAAAATAATAGTCTATATATATAAATCCGTGGCCTGGAAGGGCCAGTGTCCTCGTTTCAAGCTGTGTTTATACATTCAACCAGATTCCCTTAATTATATCCGTGTAATAAGAGCCAATGTCTATAAGATAAATATAAGGTTAATATATAGGGTGGGCCTGGTTTGTTTTTAAATTATAGGATATGGCAATACTGGTATGACCGATTTGCTTGAAATTCGAACAGCTGGTCGGTCTTTTCATTCTTAAATCGGAGACTCCAACCTTCACGATAAAAAAAAAAATTTGTTTTAAATATCCATGTAGACTCATTTTATAGCGTTTTTAAAAACAAACTTTTAAATAGCCCACACTATATAATAGTCTACGTAGTTTATAAGATAAAGTTCTGAGGTAACTTTAAAAACCATTCTTTACAGTTAGTTTTATGCGATAATAAGTACATTGGCCCTTCTGCTTCAATGATACGGATAAACCCCTTGATCTTTCCCCGCGCTTTCGCCTTATTAAGTACGTCTATATCTGAGACCGGGCTATATACGAGAGCAGTGGTGCATATGAAAAAATGTACAGTGCACGCTAATGATCGTTGAAAATATTTTTCTGAAAATAATAGTCCTTATCCGGACCGAGAAAGCCATTAGTCCGGGCTACGAGGTGGCCTGCCAACGAGACGCACGCAAATTGCGGCCGCGGATCAATTTATGCGGCCCAATGTCAATGGCGGTTACCGGAGGAAGCCATTCGCCGGGGACGACGCCCCAACGTCGGGAAGAAAACCTTTCTGTCTACACCGGGGGATCCTGGAATTTCCTTATTACGTCTCGCAGAGGTAAAAATGCTAATTCGAGCTGGACGAAAATAATATTTTTCGATCGCTCCAAAATAGGTTTTGTTGAGGAAATTATTTAATTAAACAGCGATATTATTGATTGACCAAAGAGAGCAGTCGTTTTGTTATTATTTCTTTTCATATAAATATGTGAAACATTATAACCGCAATGATTGAATATCGAACGGTAAATTGAAAGGGTTCGACTTGATTATATAGAAAATTCGGCCCCCGTACTTTTACCAAAACTCTTGATTGCTATTACTACTGAGCGCGCACAGCTAATATATAAACTGTTAAGCACATAATAACAAGGACAGATAATCGCTCTCAACGGAATTCGGTTAGTACGATTTTGGTATGAAAATTGGAGATTTTTGGCGATATGAGGCATAATTGGATTCTCAAAACATGGATAAATTTTTTATCGTTATGCTGTATCAGCTAATAACAGATGGAATTAGTGAGGATAATCACTTGTGATACTAGAATGAATCAACCAGCTACCTAAAAACCCTTACCTCGCCTCTGGCACAAATATGCGACAGACCTTGGTAAAAAAAAAAGCCAGCTTAGAATTTTATTCCTACCCTTGGATCCTAAAATCAATTACCAATCACACGCCACCATGTCGACTGTAATCCTTTTCAAAGTCACTAGGCACGTACGTTTGGCAATAAAAATATAAGGCGGCGCTGGTAAGGGCGGAACGATTCTCGCGAAATTCCCAGGGCGAGATCTCGACTTCCCTGCTGAGAGAAAGGTTACGATTAATCTTCTCGATAAGAATATCGATGGTGGCCGTACAACGAGCGATTCATATACCCGCGCCTCGAATAAAATTGAAAGCCGACGACTTGATTCCCGGCCGGATACGGATTTTTACCCCATTCGCTTTGCTTCTGGCCGCACTATCGATATGTATTTGTGCATTGCCGTGAAATAGAAATCAATGATACCTTTACGGCCCCATGTATCAGCCGAAACATCCGTGAATTTTGCACTGTCGTTTGGACACTGGAAGCGTTATACCGCTGATACTCGCTGGACAGAAAAGATGAAGGGCTACACGCTTTCACGCAAACCTTTTCGACCTGTTTGAAATACCAGCTTGTAGATTTCTTTTTCCACGTGGCGTTTATATCATGGATTTAGTCATTCGGGAAACGATGTTGAACGCATAGTTGTTATCGAAATCAATCGACGATACGTGTATAAATGAACCATGAATGTCCGCTATACTACAGATTTTCTTTTTATCGTTTATCGGGTGGTGCGAGAAATAATAGGACCCGAGTAACGTGATATGTAGCGAGAAAAAATGTGGTAAGAAGAAAGGACAGCATCGAGAGACGGTCTAATCGCAGCTTTCACCAAAAGATACTTAGATTCAATACTCGACTATCGAATTCTCTGTACTGTGCGTGCAATGTCGCGTCTACGTCGATAATGAAAAAAAAAAGAAAGATAACAAACATTCCTGATTGACGGTAAACTAAGGAGAAAATTCTGACGCTTAACGAAGTTCCATTTATCGGTTCTATATTGTTCAATACGTTATTCAATAGTAAAACAAAAGATTTCATGCAAAACAGTATTCCGTTTACACTGTACAGCCTCGCGTACGTGTAACCTTGACTTTTTACGGTGAGCATGCTTTCATCGAAATGGCGGGTAGAAAAATGATTTCTGCTCGACAACTCGCTCTAAATCCACGGTATAATCTGCTTTGACGGAAAGTCCGCGACGGACGTCGAAACTTATGGAATATGCATGTCGCATTATCGAAAGCCGTTCGCAAATCTCCGAATACGTTAGACACCCAGTATTGGCGTTGCGAATCGAACGACCGCTGCGCGACTTCGCCTTAAAGTACGTTCAGCTTCAAGTAAGAATAACCGTATTTGAAAAACGAGGAATCCGCGGAGCTTCGTTCCTCGAAACGCTTCTCCTAAGTTTCAGACGAAGAATACACCTGTCCGAGTTAATTAACCTGTTAGTCGTGTATGACGAGTACACTTGGTCCAGAAGAAATGGCATTTTTTCTTATCTCCCTCGGATTAACAATACTAGTTAGGACACGCGAAAATTCCATTCCTTCGCAACGAGTATACTCTTCGCGCGCATCCAACGGGTTAACGATATAACCTTAAATTAACCTTAATATAATAATATAAAGGTGCTGTGGCGAATGGAGACTCGAACTTCCACTCGAGGGATTCGAGTCGAAATTTCGCTCACTGCCTCTGGAGAATTTTATCCGTAATAAATACACACATCGCGATTCTGATGGTTCGAAATCTACTTGAAAGCAGTGGCTTCCGTGTCAAATAACATCAGCAGTTGGTCGATGGTTGAAAATCGCGGAAGACAGAAGTATAACCCTTAATGCTCGATTACGTCTAAACAATGAATAATTCCAATCCCCCAAGCGTCGTATAGATCACGCAGCATTATTTCTGGATCAGCCACTGTGCAATATGCGATAATACAAGCGCCAAGAATGGAAGGCAGGTGAAGCGTAGCGAAGATTAACGACACCATGGGCCATCGATCCCGACGTCTTCGGTTTACTTAAAAGGAGTAATAATGAAAGATGGATGCAGGCACTCCTCCTTCCTTTCTCACCATCAACGCGTCCGGCCTCTATTTACTTGTAAATACTGGAATCGACGGAGGAAAGGCGCCCTGGACGATTTGCCCCGTGGAACGAGGAGGAAATCGATCGAGGCAATTAAGAGTTTTAATTAAATGCGATCATAACCGCGGCCCTTCGGCCAGGGTAATTGCTGGGATCCGCAGTTCCGTGAAATCCAATTGCCGGATCCATATTCGAGCTACGCGTCATACATCACTCCTTCGTTCCGCGTTATGGCGAGTCCGGAATTATCTCGATTCATTATGGAGGCCCATGGCTTAATCGAATGGGAATCGCAAGACGAGGATTACGTAACTTTGCGTATGGAGTCGGTAATGAATGCAGAAGTTTGCCGGGGCACGTCAACGGAATGGGCCATTATGATGCAACGAGAGAATCAATCTGGCGATGGAGGGGAGGATGGGTGGTTAAAAGCGCAGGACGATGGAGCTCCGCTTTTTCTCCTTGGAAATAATTTCCATCGTTCGCCACGTGACAAAAAGCCTGGGCGTAACAGATTTGTAGCGCAATAGGAACGCTCTTAGTATCCGCGCTTTATCACGCAGTTTTTCTCCCACCGCCGGGACGCCATTGCGAATGGTGCTCGGTAAGATTACCTGCAGAAGACGCATCGTGAATGCCGAAAAACTGCGAGAGTAGAGTATGAGATTTCCACGATAAGTTGCTTTGAGTAAATACGGAGTGGACGACTTTGTCACAGTCCAGTCCAGTCTGTCGATGGATCATTTATGGAAGAATGATAACCGCGCTCTTGAGCGCGCCTTGCGTTTCATAACTGTTTATAAGTTTGAAGCTTTCTTGCATAGGTATACAAAACAGTATATATAAATTGCTCGATTCAAAATAATCCGTGGCAGACGGAAAACAGAGTGTGAAAAGCTTTGTAAGGAAGACGAATACGTTTGTACGAAATTTACCCAAAACTGATCACACGTTTGATTTCCACATCGCATAAATAAGAATTCTTAGCACGAAAGCCCCTGATTTGCAAACGCGCGTTTTTGTATGTAGCGCAAAATCTACGTCGCGTCACCATAAATAACGTTACGGTGAACCCTTCTGGTTCAGAGCTCGTAACACTAAATTATTACCGATTCCATCGTCGATCCCGCGTTCGAAAATGTTGTCGACAAGAATATATTCATGGGCAGTATGACAAGCCATTTATCCGCATATACATCGTCTAAACCTCCCGGCAACATCTGACGACGCGCGCCTCGCCGAAAAAAACCGCACGTGGTTCCCTCGTTTTCAACTTTATCCTCCCAAGTTGGGACAAGTCCCTTTAAATTTCACCCTTTATCTCCGCGTATCTACGTACCTCCTGGCGCGCGAAGGGAAATTCCAACTTTTACCGATATCCAACCAGGCTTCTGAAACGTGTCTTGGGGATTATTTATTGCCACATCGCAGGGAACTAGACCGAACTCGTCGCACGGACAGGGTAACAGGAAACCGAAGCCCTAGCCGTAAAGCTCCGTGCCGCTTGGCGGCTCGAAATTCGTTGGCCGCGCAAAAAGGCGATTTACGATACGACATCGTGCGGAATACGCTGACGCTTTACGAAACACTCGTTTGGAGCAGCTGTCAGTGGAACAAGGAGCATGTACGCGCGACTTCGACAGATTCGAACGCTCCCGATGCCTTACATACGGAGCGTGCGACGCGCATTTCTCGCGTCGCTCCTCGGCCGCATACGTCGCTGAGCTATGCTCCTTAACCCTTCGCTGCCCTATGTCGAGTATGGTTCTATATTGTAACGGGAGACGATCGTTCGAGACATATGGGGATGTTCTTTCGTCCAGAGTTTCTACCGCTGGAAGAGTTTTTATTCATAGAGTATTTTGTTTCGTCGTCTAGTTCTCGTTTATAATAAATCGAAGTTTGTATTACTTCGTTGTTGCCCGCTTTGCGCTATGTTGCCTTTGCTTTCCTATTGATTTTAGCTACGTATGATAAAACGTTGTATCATTCTAAAGGACGAATGATTTACTTAATTCCACTACGGTTTAGTCATTCACAAACACGGTATTCGATTTCACTCGAAGCTTTGCATACGCGAAAATGAAAAATGCAATAATTCGCGCCGCCGAAAAATCAATATGTTTATGTAAAATGGTAAAATAGCTATTGCACCGTAGTTTCGAAGCCGTCACAGCCAACTTCCAAAAGCCATGACGTCGCGGACGCGTGATTTTACGGTTTAATATAACCTTTTGATCGTCCACCGTATATTTTCAATTATGACTCGAATACGCGCGGCTGTGTAAATTGGCTGACCGGAAACGAACGAATTCTTGCAGAAAGCAAAGTTTTGACGCAAAATTCAAATTGCTTCAAAATTCCTTAAAACCCATTTCTTAACTCGAATACGTCTCCGCAATCGTACCGGCATAGATTTTTCCATTCATCCGCACGTCGGATGGCCTCTGATAATTGATGATGCACTCTCCGGTGGATACCTCGTACGAGCGGCATAACTTGAACGACGACCAGTGATTAGTGGTCCTAATAAATCGAAGCGCATTGAAATTCAATTACCATCGTCGTTCGCCTTTAATCACCGGCCTGTCGCGTGACGAAGGCGCAGGAGGCGCGGGAGGAACGAAGGGAGAGACGAGCTCGCAAAGGTGACCAGTGGAGAACACCCTGTATTGGGTGGATCAAAGAGTACAGTTTTTTCACAGCGGTTACAAACGATATTTATATATTAACACTAACGAACCGTGTCCCAGTTCAGCCATCGGTCCAATTTTTTCCACGCCTTTCTTCGGATTAATTTTTAACCATAGAAATGATAGCGCACACGGTGTAGATATCGTTTGATAGTTCGATTATGACTTTTGAACATTTTATTTAACCTTTAACTCAATTATGAACGCGCACCGAGTGGCGATATAAAATTCGATAATGATTCTATAAGGGAAGTGGACATGGAGAAGTAATATGGATGGTGGTGTTGATATTAATTCTTGGTAAGAAATCGCGTTGTACTGGAATAATCTTTAGCTTATTGGCGATGTACAGATAAGGCTCGTGTAAAATAATGAATTCGTAGTTTGATGAAGTTAATTATGCCATACCGATACAGTGTTATTTCAAGGTGTATTCGAACTTTCGTTAGACACTGCACCGTAAAGTGTACGTGAACTTCAAAATAAACGTTACGATGATGAACGACTTTACCAAATATCGCGCAAGGCATGAACGAATATGTACACGCGTAGTTGCCCGCTATAACTCCTACACCAAAGTTCCCGCATTCGTAAGCTAGAGGACATCCTGCCGGTTCTCAAAGTACCAACAATAAAATATTCGACAAACAAATATTTGTACCCGATTCCATCCAAAATCCATGAAAAAAAAAAAAAAAAATAGAACTCAACGTTTTTTCACTCGATGCAACGTGCAAGCCGCTTTATAAAAGTATCGTGCGAAATTTCATAGCCATTAAACTTTTTCGAGTCAAGGAACGTGAGGGAAGAAAAAACGGGGAGAAGTTAACTTTCAAGTAGGAGCCAATTATCGACAAGGGCGAACATTCCTTAATTAGTTACAAAGCGTTCCACGCATTAATTATAAAGATACATTAAGCGGGCGGATGAAGTTTTACGCGAAAAGCGGCAATGCTCTCCGCTGGTCCTGATATTTGCGAAAGACTAAGCCCGGTGTACACGCTCGTTACGGTCGACATAATATTCAAATCGACATTCGGCTATTGATCCACACGAACGACCGATAATACTCCGAGTCTTTCGTGCCCGGATTAAAGTCCCCGTTTCGGCAAAATAGCCTGTCGGACCGTTCGGTTGGACAAGTTGTACAATACAAATCGTCTGTGCGAACCGACAGCCGGCATCTGTTGAAAGCTAATACCGGCCGGCAGATTTGTCTGGCACGATGGTGATTTCTGTTATTCCTATGATATTGACGACCCATTTCTCATGGCGATCAAAGCGCGGAAATTACAGTCAGGATAGCCTTTAAAGATTTATCGGCTGTATACGCGCGCGTGCCGGAGCACGTCAAATTTCAATCGGATTTATGCGATAACTCTGTCATTGCTTAAAGTTCCACAGCGCCTCGATACCACTTAGCGAAGAATGAGATACGAACCGACGTAAATCGAAGGGAATTATTCGAGATGAGAGCTAGCGGAAAAATGATTACGAAATTCTGTTGGAATCCTAGAAGGTATGGGGATAATGTAAACTGGAGGAGGAGTCGAGGAAGATTCTTGAATCCGTTGCCATCGAATTTCAGGGATGGAAAAGAGGCGGTTACATCGCAGCATCCCTTTTGATATTGTGCCTGGGTAATACTCGAGGCATAACCACGAGAACAGTGGAGGCAACGAGAGGGTAGGATTTTCCACGTCGGTTGATGATACGCGTTAAGCAATATTTGCAATGGTAAGCAAATTCCTCACAAATTTGAGGGTACTTGTACGAAATGTGGATAATTCGCCGTGCATGAAACGCATTGTTAGAATTTCTACCCAAAAGATTATTCTGGGTGCTTAATTGCTGAGCGTGTAACGCTCCCCGCTTCGGATGTTATTACGTTCTATTCGAGTTTAATTTTCTGTACAATTTTGTTCGAGGTTGCAATGTGATCGAGGAGTCAACGTACGCGAATGTACGCGTTGATCCACGTAGACAAATTGTCGACCGAATAACGTTGTATATTTATCTTTGACGAGACGTATTATTTAAAAGTCGTTATTTGGAAGTTTCGTCGACGCTTTACCTGGTTTGACGAATCTTAATGCAATAACGGGGTAACGCATCACACCACTCACCTGCAACAAACAAGAATACGAAAAACTCAGTTTTATTTATATTATGCCAACAAACGTTTCATGTTCAATATCAATATTAAGAAAGAATTATACCTTTCATTATAAAAAATAATTAAACATAAAGCACTCTTATTTTGAATCGCATTTTTTACTAGTCGTGACATAAAAAGTAGTTTGATCTAAGAACATGTGCAATTTCATAATTGTTCCAACTTTCGTCTTTGGAATCAAATATTATTTTGGAAATAATCCTCAAATCCATTTTATAACCACTGTCACGAAACACTATCATGAATTGCGATAAAAGATTTTGGGAGGGCCATCGTTCTTTAATAATCGTTCAGAGAAATACAACGTTGCATAATAACCCGAGCTCCAACGATCGTCCTGGAATAATTCAAAACAGGAACTTCGAAACACGGTACTTTATTCGCAGGCACGAAACTTAACCGGGTCTATCGTTCTTTGAAGTGGATGTTTCCTCGCACAGTCGAAAGGGTACGTAAGATCCAAGGTAGCGTGCTATATATAAGAGAGTTATTCCTGAGCCAATACGGATAAAAATGGGTTAAATACGTTCCAGCGGGAACACTTGGGTTCTACTTTCGGGAAAACAAAGAACTAGGCGGTGCTGGCTCGAAGATTTGAAGTCAACAAATAATAGAACAATGAGAATAACCGGAACAATCCCAATCGGAACCTCTTCCATCCTTTGGCTTGATTTACTCTCCATCGAACGGTTACTGGTATCGATGGCTTATCAAGAGTATATATATGTCGCTGGGTCGCAATTGCGAATGCTTATAAGACTTCCAGATCAAGATCTTCGACGCACAAAAATGACGAACGCAGAGCAGGAGATTTTGGCGACTAATTACTTTCGGTAAGTAAAAAGTACACAAATTCGTTGCACCGCGCGTGTTTCGAAGAACCATTTATTGGACAATGATAATTATGCTATCAAACGTATGTCACGTAGAACAGACCTAGCATTTTGTGGGACATTTCATGTTCTAAAATACGCATCGTGTAAAAAGTCAAACGCTTTGGTATTCCCTCTACGATGTGAAACGATAAATTTAGGAATAAAATTCGGTCCAACTACCAAAGCCAACAGAAACACGAGTCGTTGCGTCGTGTAAGAAAAATATTATCATTCTATAAATATGATTGAATGCTTTAACGACTGAAAATAATCGCATAGCTAATTTATACGATTTCTTCGGCCCTCTCGATCGACAGTTTTACAACGGCTCGCCAAAATCGAAAGAACCATTGCCTCGACTTAAGACCTTCAACGGCGATCGCAACGACATCCTCGCTTCGCTTATCGTACAAACTAAGGCGTCGCTCTAATGTAAACTGTTTACGCTTGCATTTCTTACAATTAATCTAGTATTAAATATATATAGTATAAACTAAGGCGTTGCTCTAAGAAAAAGAAAAAAAACTTTTGGGACGAGCTAATACATGCTTGTCCATGTATTTACGTTACACTCTTGTCGCGATTTACTCTCGATCGGTTACCCATGTCGATAGATTATCGGGAGTACACGTTCTCGGATACGTAGCGGATGTAATCGCAGGAAGGAGAAAGTCGGTTGGAGGCGACAGAAGCTCCGTTCGTTAGTTCTGCCTTAAGGGACGCTTGATATTCAGTCGGGGCGCCGCGCTCGGTTTTGATATTCGTTACGCGAAGCAGCCCGGAATGTATTATTATACGCGCCGTCTCGACGCTACCTATCCGCGACATATTGGGTACAAGCGTGCGACGCAGCCCGGAATTGACTGTCGAATCGTAATCCGCCTATACCTCGGTGTCGATGCTGGAGGCGGCAAAAATAGTGCGTGAGAAATAGAAAGTTCGATGGACCATTGCGGCTTGAATCGTGGTCAATCAGGGTGGAATTCTTGACCAATTGATATTAATATCGATTGATTTTAAACCGATGGATGTACGATGTCTTGAACGCGTGGGAAATATACAGATCGAGATTACATATCGATATTTTCGAGTGACGAGTAAATGGCAGAGCTCGTAGCTCAAAGTCTACGTTAAACGACGTGGATTGAGGTATGAATTAAATGACGCGAACTAAGAGAATAACAACATCGAAGTGTACATCGTGTTTGGTAAATTCGCGATGGAAATAAAGCGCGGTTGCAGGGTATGCGATGGAACGGGTATGCTGAAAAAGAGATCGCGTAAAAGGGGAGAAATTCATTTTGCACAAACTCATCGCTTCCGCGCGTTTTTCCCGCGGTATACATATTACAGGCCCGATGATTTCAAAACTGTTTCGAACAAACTGCACAAATACGGAAACGCCGGATAACGTTAACCGCGAGGTCAAGGTTTTAAAAAGCTTCGGCTCGGGAACAAACAACGTATTCTAATTAAAAAGTTGGTTAATGGTAATGCGAACTTTAGTTGGTAGACGTGGAGCACACGCAGTGCGTCAGGGTTCTCCACAATCGCGTGGATTGTACGTCGTTTGAAGACAAAAGCGGCACCGAAAAAAAAAAACCATCGTCGTATTAACAGCCATTTCGTACGTAATCATTGTCGAGTTACAACGCGTGGAGTTACGCGTATTACATTCTCGCCTATATAAATAATCAATTTCACAATAGCGCGCAAGTCTTATCCGCAACGAGCCCCACCTTAATCGTTCAAGCGAATCCGTAAGTCGTAAAAAACATTGGTAAAATATCAAGCAGCGCGATCCTGATACTCTTTCGTCATATCGAAGATTTTCCCCAGACAGTCATACACTTTCCTCTCGTCTTTTTATTCCACATTATTCCGAAAAATTCGAAGACGACATTCGCAAGAATAATTTACATCGCGATACGGTCCTCGCTCTACGACTTTTCATGAAGAAAGGTGGGTACATTTCGATACAACGAAGCCCAATGAAATTCCGACAATCCCGGTACAAGCCGAGTGCAAATCGGTGCATCCATAGTGGTCGCACTTTTCGATGCACGAACAGGACCACTCGACATTCAAAGACGACGCTCGCAAGAATATTTTACATCGCAGTGCAGTCCTCACGCTTCGTACGACTTTTTATAAAGAAAGGAGAGTACAATAATGATTATTGCAGCTGGTATCGATCAGCAGTGACGAAACACCGCCTCGTCACTGCTCGTCAAGACTACTATTATTCAACTCAGCGAGCAAGAAGATCAGGAGTATCACCCCTATCCCCCCTATCCATAAAGGAGGGGACATTTCGAAACAACCCAATGAGATTGGCACAATCGCCAGGAATGCCCAGCGCGGAATTAGTGCCTCGGTCCAGGTTGTAGTTCTCGATGCGCGACCGGAAGCGGCGCGATCGGCGCGCTGTGCTCGTCATCGAAATCGTTAAACACGAATTTACACTCTCGATGCGGGAGGCCCGAAGCAGGTCAGGAGCACGGGGCACGCACAATGCGCCGGGTTTTTCAGTGGCCCCACCACGCGAATCCGCATCAGGCGCATTTTCGAACAATGATACCAACTGCCGATCCCCCGTTGAGCGCGATACCATACGCCGGCCGATATTATCCGGCCGTGGAGGAAAAAAGTCCAGAGGTCTATCCAGGTCGCTCTGTTTCAATGCGATACGTTAATCCCCCTATCGCCAAATATCGGCGGGTCAACGACTGAAAACTGATGCGGGACATTTTCGGATATACCCCCCTGCATCCTGCCCGATCTACGTTTCAATTTTACGCGAAAGGCCACGCGCGTCAATATTGGTAGGAGTCGCTAACCCAAACCTAACCCAGTTCGAAATCCATATATTTTGCGATGCACAGAGCCGCGGCCCCGCTATACCGCCCGCTGATTAATGATCGTTATTAATGGTCCTGCATTTATAATGGCGATTATCGCGGGCCCACGTCGGGAAAATTACCCTCCCAATTATACGATTGCGTCTTGGGGGCTTAGGCTGGCGCGGAAATTCGAGCTTCCAGGCGGATGGCTCAGCATCGAAAATCGCACCCATCGCCCCTCTGACCCTCTTTACAACGCTTACAACCGTTGACTCCGCGCCGCTTTCCGCCCTTTTAGCCCGGAGAACATTACTTAAGAGTTACACGCCGAATACGGTCGACCGAGAGGCATCGGAAAGGAGGAGTGAAACTTTTTAAAAGGACGTCGGCGGACAATTATCGCGAGCACGGCGAGTCGTTAAGGTCATTAGCGAGAGGCCGTGGCGAGAGAAAATACGATCGCTCAGGGCGTGCGACGAGAGAAATTTTCGAGCCACTTCGGTCACCATTGGTATAGAGGGGGGAAATTCGCGGTGAAAATATCGTACAAATTAATTCGGATAGCTTTAGCGATCGATGATGAAAATTAATGAAGAAAGAGATGTATCGACGCTTTACCTAAAACCACCCCTATTCGCTCTATATCGCTGTATAACCGATGGAGCAGATTTTCTATTCAGGAAAAACAAGGGATAATCACGAAAATACGATCCATCGGAAGGGCCATCGAGGAACTTCGGAAAATACAAACTCGTTCCAATGGTCGATCACTACACGTCGCGAATGACAAATGCGCCCTGGCCGTAGTACACTCGTTCAACAAATATTAGCTATACAACTTTACTTCCTCCGATTTATTCCAAAATCAGGGCTTCATCGTAAGAAACTAGTTATAAATCTACCATTGAAAGTATCGTCCATCACTAACCACCGTGGAGGCAAAGTTCCACACCTAATATTTCCTCGATCGGCAACGTGTCGAGGTTGGTGCAGCGGAATAAAGCGAGGCCGCAAGGCTCGACGCGAACGAAAGTGGATGCGGATGTACGACGGTCATGGGCGCTCGCATCTACGAAGACAAAGCTGATCGATCGGTCGGACCTACGCGGCGAAGAAAACAATTACTCGCTCCTCCTCGACGCGCCAGCGGGGAGGCAGGGGAGGATAACGAATGATCCTTTGCAAGTCGCATATTTTAAGCCGAACATCTCGAGGCGCCTTCAGGGCCCTGCGACTAGAAGGGGCGCTGCCTCGCGAAAGAATGGCGATGTCTAATCGCGAGGACGGGGGGGTTAGGCCGGTCGTTAAAGGGGTAGCGAAGCTTTCGAGCTGCCATCTGTCGCCTGGCATTTGCAGTTTGTCCCGCAGCTGCAGCGTGTGTCCTTCGAGATAAACGTAAATTACGTTTTTGCTGCCGAAGCTGCGCCGCGGACTAATTAAATTAGATGCAGGGGCGCGCACCCGCGAGCCAGAACGCTCTGTAACTTAATTTCGCATTCCCCGGCCCTCTCTGCATCGAAACCTCCGAACGATACGTTCCCTTTGTGCCGCGTGTTCCGCTGGCGGTCGCCTTTATCGATGATGCAGAACGATATTTGCGCGACGGTATATCAGCGGAGAATGCTGGCCGAAGACTGGAATCGACGAACCGGTCGAATGACTTTTGTTAGAACTTCTCTTCTCAGAACTTCTTTTCTTGGAACGAATTCCTTGGAACGATTAGCTGGACTTTACGATGGCGTATTTTTTTATGCTTTGCCGTACTTTTGTCGATTGTCCTATATATTAGAACGCGATGCTTCGGAATCTCGGAGTTTTTTTTGCGCGTCGAGTACAGCGTGGACTTATTAGCGCGAAAGCTCGTGTTAGTTCTTTCATCGTCGATGATACTTGACGTTTAATGGATTATTTCACCGTGTATTTTAATGTTTACTTCGCGTTATTTCCCTTGATTACCGACGTTTCATTCTCCTCGCAAGTCGTCAATGTTACGCCCTTCCGTCAGAAGATGTCTTTACTCGACCCAAGAAGTAAAACATCCCCAGCGTTCGATGTCCAGTATTAGCCGGGCGCAGGAACAAATAAAAGGCGAAAAAGCGCAGTCGCCGAATTTTCGGCATTGCCATTGTCGATAAAAGGCGATCGGGACTTTCCTTTATTTATACTTCCTCGGAATCGGAAATGCGGCACTGTGCCTTTCAACGTTGCGTAAAATAGAGAAAGATTCTCCGTCGCGTCCACCTGATAGCGGTCGGCCACTTTTATCCGACGGAATTGTTCCGCGACGTGATTCCGCGCGATGGAAAAGCTCGTTTGGAATTTTCCCGAAGTAATTCACCCGTACCTCCTGCACCCTGCAAACACGTTTGACCCATTTCGAGGGTTTAAAAGTTTGTCAAAAGGCAAATAGCTTGCGGAGACGCAGGAACTTGCGAACGCACCATTAGCGACGGAAGGCGCGTCGAGGAAATTCCCTTTTGCCCGACGGACGCCAACTTTGTCTCTGCTCGTGCGCGAGCCTACAGTGGGACGCGTTATTGTTGGGATTTTCAATATGTTGCGCTGCCATCTATGAAATAAATAACCCTGCAGACCGTCGTCGGAGCACTGCAGCAGTGCTGAAGTATTTAAGAGCGAGTTGCGAGTTCGATTATAGATTCCAAGCCTCGAAACGTTATTACGATAGAAAAATCGGTCGTGAAGAATACACCTGCTCTTGACAATGATAAAACCCGAGGATTATATTTGGCGCGTATGTGTCCTTTCAAAGCATTCGAATAGAAGCCCATTAACGCAATATTTAGTCTGTATGAATTTGAAGCTGAAATCAATTTCGCGAATAAACCAGCTCGCAAAAGTCCTCGAAAGAATTGTTAGATGAGATAACGACCTGGTATACGAAAATAACAAAAGCCTCGTCGTGTTTTCGTTGTAAATCGCGGTAAATTATAAATGGAAATTTCGCGGTATAAAAAGAAATATTTTTCAGGTTAATATGTGTTACATATATATAGTTATCTTTTCGGGTACATCAATACCTTCTTTGAAAAATCACAATTATTTAATAAACCAGCGAATCGCCGATTTAAACCATGATATATAACAACAAATGTTTTCAATCCTTATCCTTCCTTTAATCCTAAATCCTTGCACTTATCGGGGTTACGATCTGGTAAAAAATTTCAATCGCAGGGCTGTTAAGTTTGCCCCGCACTCGTACTAATAAACCGAAGGTCTCGGTAGCAATTAGCAGAGATACATCGGGTTCGTCTGAGAAAATTAATAAGGTCGAGCGATAACGGAATGTCGAGAGACGGATGACTCATGCGTGAAAATTAAAGGAAGAAAATAGGCTGCTCTCTAATTAGCCCGAGAGAAAGTTTAAAGTGTCTGAAATACTCCTCGGCATTTAAGAAATGCAACTCCGGGAAATTCTTTAGCTTTTACCCTGTAAAACCCTGCCTCTCGCTCCGCCGACTTTGTTATACGAGCGCATTCATCAGCCTTGTAATAAAATAATCTTGAAATACGTCAGAGATCCCTGAAACTTTATCGTTCACCGCGTGCAGTTCATATAAATCAGCTTTACGGAAATCTGTAGGCGATACTTCGTCCAGATCCCTGCAGAGCCACATCATTTTCGGCTTGTTTCATCCCCGACAAAATGACCGTACTTTATATTATTCCCCCGGCCGCGACAGCGCGGGGGGACACGTTTAAACTGGAGAGAACCTTGGATATTCCGATATTTCGTCCCGTAAAAGTAAAGGACGGCCGCAATGTCGGGTGTAAAAGTTAAGCAGCGTGATAAATGAGTCGCCGACAAGTGCGTGGATTTAATAAAATCGTAATGTCGAGTGATAAGTCAAGTGTCGACCCGTTTACGTCCAGCCTCGAGCCCCGTTTTAACGAAGTACACGCGTTCGAATGTTTCGAACGGTTAAACGGTGATTAATATTGGGCGCGAACGAGGCGGGTATTTTACAACCAGGCACGGCGGCACGATGTCGGCACAATTTCCGTTTTTACCCGTGCCGAAGCAACGCGTCTAAACCTGGAATCGCGGCTAAGCGGAGTGTCGCGCATTGAGTTTGCGCAAAAATTTGTGGGGCGCGTAAAAATATAAAAATTGCACGCCAGAGTCGCGTATCTGCCGGAAAACATTACCTTATAAAGCCCGCATTTCGTTTCGGCCGATCCTCGTTACTCGCCCGCGCAAAAATGATGGCCAGCCATGAGCGATATTACGCGGAAGATTTCTCGAAAAGTATGGCCGCTCCGAATTGGAGCTGCACTCGCGACGCCCTCGAGTAATAATGTGCGCGCACGCACCGTTTTATCCCCGGCAATAATTTGCATTTGTCGCGGGCTTTGCGCGGGCCTGCCTTGCTGATACATAATTTATACTCGGCTCGTTTAATAGTCGTAACCGCGCGTGGCATTAATATAAAGCCACGCGATCATCCTAGCTTCATAATCGCCAACCACGATTGTATGCGTGCCTTATAAATTGCACGATCTTATTAGTCCAGATGAGTTTACGTTTGGGGCTCGGAATGATCGATAGAGCTGCCAGTGATAAAATCAAAGACGAGGTGAAAGATCGCGATACGACTGCCTCTTAGATATACCGCGCGCATACGTCTCATCGTCCCGCGACAAATTACTAAGGTGAGCTGCGGCGTATAACCCGTGATATATTAAACCTCCCAATTACACCGCGTGTACGCATGATGAACAGCCACGCCATTACCTCGGCACAAATTCGAATAACATTCCACGAAACATTTTCCGCTCGTATAGATATAAACATAACTGCAGAGCATATTTAATCTGAGGCGAAAAATCCGTTTGAAAAGCAGAGATCAAAGGTGCTATACGCGGTCGTAATAACATAATAGTTCGCTACACGCGTATAAGCGTCTCGTAATTTAGCCAGATGCAAATTTGTCTAAAGCAAATGCGTTGCGCGATTCTCGATATGCCATCTACCATTGTCTGTTGACTTTGACTATAATCGACGCGATATGACGGAGGGGCCGCGTAGTTACTTCGCGCAGACCTGATTAACATTTCGCAAAATTTCGACTAAATTTTGGATCGACGTTGGAGAGCAACGGCAAAGTTTATAATGGAAAATGATTTGTAAGAGACGTTGCACCTGCCGTTTTCCAGACTCGCTCGCGGCTTCGCATATTCGTGCTTCATTTATGCCGGAAAATCGACCCTCAGTGCCCGAAAAGCCCGAAATTCATTCCTGAGTTCTTATCGCCCGAACTATCGTGAAGCGGCGCACAAGTTCTACGAACTCCTACCATTATACTAAATATCTACAAACATTCGCTACTCGCGAACCACTTATACGTTCGTTCCTTTTAATACGTTACTCGCAGGGCACAAAGTACTTCTCGTTTTGAATTTTGGTAATTATTCGTAGATCGCGAAGTACTGCGTACCAGAAGTCCCGATTGTCCATAAACTGAAAAACACTTTCGCCACATTTTATTGCATACTTTGCATCGCGAGCTATTATTCAATTAGCCTCCAATCGTGATAACCGGGCGTAAAATACGTCGGTAAAACATAATGAAAGTAACGGCCGCTGCATTAAGTTTAACGAGCAGTTAATTTAAACTCGATTTAAAGGCTTTGTAAAGATTTTCTCCGGAGAGGAAGCTACGCGCAAAAACACCTGACATTGCAACGTTAACTCTACTTCTGGAATTCTTTGCCGCGTAATCGTCTACTAATGAACAAATTTTTGTTATATACGATTTTGGATTCCAAATAAAAGCATATATATGACCTGATTATTTCCATATTTATAAGCATTATTAATATATTCTATAATATTTACGACGCAGTACGTCAGCATAGCATTCAATACCTTAAAGGTCAAGCTAATGTTTCAAATATCCTCTTACTCATATCCGATGCTTTGACATCGTACAAGATTTCACGTTCCGTCAGTAACATCGCCGAAGTCCAGCACTATATACGCATCGTTACGTATAAAAATAAATCCGTGCACAAAGTACATTCGCATAATAAGAAACAAGAGCACGTAAGTGCACAAAACAGGTGCACGTAATATTAATATGAAACAAACAAGATGACGTTCTGTTTCTCCAAGCAGCTTCCCCCATCACCAAAATCCTTCATTTCCTCGATCAATTCTCTATTGTCCGACATCGACATGACCCAAAATGGATTTACCTTGTAAATCCACGCAATACGAGCAGGAAATTATCCAAAAGCGATGGTCGAAATCCCAGCCAGGTTCGCGCAAGTCCGAGTTGCAATGCGTCGTGTTCGAAACCACGACAAACATCGCGTGACCGACGGAATCGGTCCGCGGAAGCGAGGAAAGGAAGTTCTTTTCTTCAATTTATTTTTCAGCGCCAACCGTTAAGCTCATTTGGCCTAGGATCCACCGTTTAACCCTTCCGCTGTTGCGAACGGAAATTCTTCGCCCAGCGGAAAAGCTCACCGCGTCGGTTACGGACGGAGAATCCCCATTCATAAATTATCGCTATTCCAAGAATACATAAAAGAACGTTCTAATTTTCCAACAGCATATTTTTCATTAAAAGTATCGTTAAAAATAAAGAAGATCCAGAAGTTTTTCGAAACGGAGGACTTAAATGGTTGCCGGAAAATGGGTTAAGATAAATGCAGAACCGCCAGAGCATCGCAAGAAAAATTCTTCCGCGATGAGAATATAAAAGCATTCCCTTTTCTCTAATTAATCTCCCACACCGACCCTCAAGCTCCTTTACACCACTACGCATCGTTTATCCCGATCAAACACTTTCACCGTATAATTCAACGTATCGTCGCTCAAACAAATCGCTTGAAATCAAAATCAAGAAAAACAAATTTCATCCCAAAGCCAGATTTCGAAAGCAAAAGCCCTCTCAAGACTCTCATCTCCCCTGTAAACATCAAGCTCCTCGGTGCAGGCCCGTGGCGCAATATTTCCATCGGCCAGGGCCGCTCGAAAGGAAACTCAATCGTACCTTGAAGTTCTGCCGGCGATACTCCTTGGTGTGTGCAAGGTAATACTTGTAAACGTGCGAGGGCAGGGCCCTCTTGGTCTCCTCGCCGATCCATCGATGTGGCGGATCGAGGCCGGGCGGCTTGGCGACTCGAGCGCCAGGCGAGCGCTGGCCCAAGGAGCCACCCGGCGAGCCCAAGCGGGCCGCGCTAACGGACTTGCTCAGGTGATGTCCCGAGGAGGAGCTCGGCGGTGGGTGCGTGTGGTAGTGCGGATTCGAGGCTGGCCGCCTGTCGACGATGTCGACGTGCCGACGCGGCGAGGGCGTCTCCAGGGAGCGCTGCCTCCTGGGCGGCCGCTCCTGAGGAGGCTGCTGCTCCTGCTGGCGACATTCCTGCAGGAGCTCCTGGCAGCGGTGCGCCTCCTGCCGGCGGCCCTGCTCCTGGAAGGACGGATGCACGAAGGGGGCGGGCCGCCTCAGGCTGCACTGCTGCAGCGTCAGCACCGGCCTCTGGCATACCCTGCACGGCGGATACAACTGCGGATTCCACGAGTGGTAGCAGCATCCCGGCGACCTGGAGCCAAAGGGGTCCCTGGTCGCAGGGTGGTTCATGACGAACTTCACATCGCATCAAGAGCGCGGAGGTCCCTCTGCCAGCCACTTCGGTGCTGCGCCCGCGACTACATCGCGAGCTCTTCGAGCGTCGGTTCCGAGGCCACTTCGATGCTTGCTGTCGCGTCCATCTCGATGCCGGGCCGCTCTTTACATCCCGACGGCCAAGCCGGCTGCGCGGTCAACGGTCGTTCAGCAGCCGAGCCGAGATAAATTCGAGATTCATCGGGGGGAAAAGGTGGGACCTTCGAATGCCGATTAATGCCGGAGTTACGATCGCTCCGAGCCCCGGGACGTGCGCTCTTTGTTCTACCCTTCCATCGTTAGTAACGCCTCGGAGAACGTTTGCTCGTTCGTTTGCTCGATTTTTGGCACCCGCCGGGCTGCTAATTTGGTCCTTACCGCTTCGACCCCTTTGCTCGGACACGCGCGGACCCGAGGAGCTCGGGGTCGGGAGTTTTTTCGCGCGAGCTCTCCTCGAGATTAAGACTCGTCGGTGTCGTGGGGTGTTCGTAAGGGGGGATACTGTTTTTTTTTAAGTCACTTTGAGAAATAAGTAGGTCCTTGGTGAGAACAAGGGTAACTCTCTTCGTAAACGCATCGTCTCAGCAAGATCATCGATATAGCTTCTTGGTATCGAAGAGATTAAGGTGAGTGTCTGTTAAAGCTAAACCCATCGAACCTACCAAAATGATCGATCGATCGTTTCTTTGAAAAATCGCGGAACTTTGAGGCGGGGTATTTTCCACGATTTTCCGTGATTTTGTTTCAACCTATGAATCGATCCACTCGCAATGTTCCTTTATCCATTTTTCTCTAAGGATGTATTAAGACTGGAAAATGGACGGTGAGCTTAGCGTTGGGCGAGAGTACGCGTACGGAGTGAAAAAAAATTCCGAGGTAATGGATGAAACCCAAACTTGAATTTTCTCTATTTAATCTTGGAGCGCCCGTCGACCGCGCCGCGGTTCCGTCTCCCGAATAAGTGCACTCTCAATCGACGTTTGCCGCGGTGCAAAGAGAACACCGGATGTGCTCAGAACGCCGGCTACTTCTGACGTTCTCGACGTCCTCGACGTACACTTTACCGGGACTTTACGTAAACAGCGAAGCCCCCTGGCAAAGTGCATGCCCTAGGAATGATTCGAGGCGTGCGCGAGATTTAATTAGAGCGGCGAACAGGTTGACGTTCTCACGGGCTCGCAATATTTCAGAGAAGCCGTAAACGATAACCGCACGTTACTCAAAGCCGCTGCGCGACGATAAACCTCTCACCTGGCCACGTCTGCCTCACTTTTTACCGCGTAACCTATTTTTTTTTTTTTTTCTGAAGTACGGCAAGTACGCGAACGTGAGTTGCTATCGTCGTTCCAACGATGGACGACCGGGATGATATACCGGCAATAGACGAAAGCTCTCACCGTGATTGAATCGCTGGCTTTCCAAAAGATACAATGTACACGGCCCTGGAGAGCCTCCTAAGTAACGGTGTTTTCCAACCTCGGCCGATAGCGTCACGCTGGCCCGATATGTCGTTTAATTTGTCCATTCGGAAGCGGATAGTATACCTGGTATACCATCGAGAGCTATAGACATCTACCAGCGACGTTCGTATTTTACGCGAGAAATTCGAGGAAGATACGCGGCAGAATATTAAACGCTTTCGAACGATGCGGCGCGGAGTATAATTATGGACGCTTATATCAAAGTGTGCCGCAAAAAAACCGGTCTAATCAATGACACCTGCTCGCCCCCTAAATCCCTCATATATATATATATATACATAATACCCAATAACAGCAAGTGTAGAAACAACGATCGACAAACCATCGTCACGAATACAAGACACTCCGAAACTTCTGCACCGGTATCAAACCCCTCGCTTCACATTCCTCTCAACTCCCAGGTAAACGTATCTACCAAGTCGACCATTACGCGAATCGTACAATCAACATTTGCACCCACGTTGGAAGTAATATAATAATAATAATCTCGGGGGTATTCCAGTCACGCGAGGATAGGATCCAGCCTCGAATTCGCCAGGGGACCGTATCGCAGTGACCGTGAAACAGTGGACATTCGGAAGGGGGCGCTGGATATTCGGCGAGCACCGCCCCATCGCGTGTACCAGCGGAGCGGGATCGGGCCTGGCCGTGATTATACAAGGAGTTACGAGGCGACAGATGCAATTTCGCGGGAGGAAACGTGCGCAGCCGCGGCGGCAATCGGCGAGGGATGGGATCCGTGCGGAGAGAAGGAGCCAGGGGTGGGCAAAGGCGGCCAGTGCGTGGCGGTGAATATAAAACAGTAAAGTAGACGGCGAGCCTTTTGGCCCTGCGAGCATAGCGCGGAGCAAGAGGGAGCATCGGGCTGAAGTTTCAAAGCCGGCCACTTCTTTGTCAGCGCAGGACGGAATAACCGCTGCGCTCCTCTCCGATCCCCTTCGGAACGAATCAAACGGATCATTTCACGTGCTGGCCAGGGGCGATCCTTCGATGGAGGAAAATGCGATCTCGAGGAACGTATTTTCTCGCCTTTGAACCCACCGCGGAAAAGTGGGACGCGAGAGGACGGCGGGGCCAGCTGCGTGCGCGATGTAAAGTCAACCTGTCGGTGTCATACCTATCGAATATCGTATTCTTCCGCGCTGAAAAACTGTCCAGGCGATGCAGCGATGCGGAACGTCCCCGGGGCCGACATGTCAATATCCAGATATCGATCTGGTATATTAACCCTTTCGACGCGGATACGTCTTTCGCCAGCGTGCCCCCGCTCTAGGGATGCTCCACTGGCGAATACGCCGCTGGGGTATCGTGCAGATCTATACTTCACCGACGGAAGAGTAGGATAATATCTATATGATGCCGATGATATGACTCGATATATTTTCACGTGTAACTTAAATAACGAACGAATTGCTCGCGGAATAGAAGAAATCAATAGTGATATACGTAAGCTATGTCTTTTTTTTTCAATTTCATTTTTCGGCACCGACCGCCTCGTATACTCCGCTCACGATGGATCGGCGGATATGCGCTATTGCGCGAAGGCCGACCACTTTCGTAGTCCACGGGGCCCTGATAAACGTGATTCAGCGTTCCTTGATAGGGCAGAAATTACCGACAAGGAGGAACGCGGAAGAGAGCAAAGGCTGCGGACGTAAATCAAAGGACGCTCCAGAGTCCTCCCATGGGGTGGTTATAAATGTACGTAACCCGCGTATATAAATTCCGATCGGCGTTTTCGTCCTTCTCACGAGGCGCGTCTTCCGTTTGCGTAAGCGCCTTTCCTCGGTCGATAGCGAGGGAGAGAGTTTTGGGGCTACGCCATAAACCAGGCAGCGTGTATTAAGCGGTCCGCCCGGGAAGTCATCTTCCCTTCCTTTATAATCCGAACTTTCCGCCAGTGTACATCCCCCGTAACCCTCCGGCCCTGCGCTCGCGGGGGTGCAGGCCTGCATTTCCATTTCTTTAAAATCTCATTCCCCCGCCCTGGCTCCCCTCGCCGACCCCCTTGGGTCCTGACTGGAGGCGGGACTCGAAACCGTGGTGTTCTTAACGCTTGGCACTGCGTCAAAAGCTCTCGCGTTTTGCCTCTCCTTTTTATTCGGCCAGGCCACTCTGTTACGCGTATCGAAGCAGCGGCACGCAAGAATAAGGGGGTTATCCATGGCCCTTTTATATTCCACTTCGTTTTTCGCCTTCTCCCTTTGCGCGACTCTGATGTACTCCCGCGCTCTGGGTTTCGTAGGAATGTGTACGCGTGTAAAAATATGATGGAAGGCACAGAAAAGGGCTGCGGTGGTGTAATGGATAGTGGTATGGACTTCCATACAGGTTCGAATCCCTGTCCATCACTGATGGCTTTTCCATGTGATATGTATACTGTAGCTCTAGTGGTTCGGAAGACACTTTAAATAATACGTGCTAGGCTAAATGACCTCAGTGGTCGGTGGTGAAAATAATGAAAAAAGACACAGAGGATATATGTGGCGCTTATGGAATAAAGGAGTACGAGGAGGATTTGGTATAGAGATATTATAAATGTTACAAAAGTTTCAGGGAAGGTGTAATAGCAACGTCGTGAACGTCAGGAAACAATGCGATGAGATTTACGTCCCATGAAAGTTGAATTCCGTGAATAGGGTAGCGTACCTTCTTATTATGAGCGTGGTAAATAGCGAGCTTGATGATCTATAATTTGGAGGGTATTCAGAAACTTTCTGTCCTATTTGCATTTTGACGCGCACACCAACCGGTCGTTTGCAATTTAAGGAGGGGGAGCCAACCTGAATTCGACTATCTCGAAGCCTGCAAGACGCGATACATCGATACTCCCTTTATTGATGAACAAGGAATAATACTTTTTTTACTATAAATACTTCGTGGTTTTTTCCCATTGTAAAATAGACCTTTCAATGTTTTGAAAATATAATGTGCACGGTATCTCCAGATGGAAATCCACTTCTGTTTTCTATATGAATTAGAGCACGCTATATCGAACTGCACGCGCAATGCATGAGATCCAAAATAGATATTCGATATGTCTCGCGGGTATATATTTCATGAATAGGATCGTATCTTGGCAGATATTCAGAAACAATTTTGATCCGAGCTTAACCTAGGCGGGGCCGTCAACTGATCATATTATCCAATAGTTCGCGAGAAGCTATGCTTCAAGATTTATACTGCGACACCGAAATACGTCTCGCCTACAAAACGATTTCACGCTTTCAGGTCAAAGACGACTTAGATATGTCGCGTGTCGATATCTTCGAGAACGATGCGTTGCATGGATCTAATTTTCAATTTATGCATCGATAGTTTAACTTTATCGTGCCACATTACAGATTTTACCGCGAAGAATGCACCATAAATGATTTAAACAAATATACACGCATCTAATTCTTCTTTTACACGTCGACAGTTATCTTTATCGTAGCATATTAAGTATGTTATAGGATGGGCCATTTAAAGGTTTGTTTTTAAAAACGCTATAAAATGAGTCTACATCGATATATAAAACAAAATTGTTTTTTTATCGTGAAGGTTGGAGTCACCGATTTAAGAATTTTCAGACTATTCAAATTTCAAGCAAATCGGTGACACCAGTGTTGCCATATCCTATAATTCAAAAACAAACCAGTAGATGGCCCACCCTATAATTGCGTCAATATTACGAAGAAACATATCGAATTTGCATACGATCAAATCAAGAATAAATACTAAGGTTACCTCGACTACGCGTAAAATCCATCCCCCTAGGCAACTCCTTTCAACATTATTTCCCCCGTAACCTTCCCCTCGAAAATCATTACATTCCTTTAACTAATCTGAAGAACAAAGCGACAGGTATGCCTACGCTATTAGACCGTCGGCACGGTCCTAGTGCACAATACAGGTCTATGAAAAAGATCCGCATTCGGTATTGTCAACAGTGCGAGAAATGACGTCGGCGATGAAGAAAAATACGTGTGTACAGGGGGCTGTACACTTACACAGGTTGCAAGCGTGCTAAATCAAAAACAGTGGCGTAGCGGGCGAGCTAGAGAGGAGATGAACGCGGAATGAGCACGTTTTCATGCCCGAACGCAAACAAAGAGGCTCGATGACAAAACCTGCATGGCCTCAATGCTTGGTCGTAGGAAACACAAGAACTAGTAATATCGCCAAATTCCCTCAGGGCGCCGATCGTGCGCCTAGGGGGAATCTTAATTTTGTCACTGGTCCGCCTGGCTCCAGGCGCTTAACCCGTTAGCCGTGTCCGACTATGCTCTCCTCGTGAAAGGCCGACGTTATTCGCGAAGACGTGTCGAAGGTGAAACGACGCGGAGAAGAAGAAGCGAGTTCCGCGTCGCGAGTATACGATGCTAGATCTACGCGGATAACGGTTTAACCGAGCGAAAGGGAGGAGCAAGGTCCTGACGCGTACGAGTGCGGAGAAAATCCTGCCTTATTAGAACCTCCTTACTTAATGGCTCGGTCAAATGCCGGTTAGAGCGAAGAAATACTGGCTCCATTACATATTCAGACCCGTAATTTCCTAGCTAAGCAACCTCATTCTTCTTGCTTAACGCTAGGCCGCCCTGCTAATTGATTCCCGCATGGCCTGCAGTCCAGAAGTTCCTGGAAAATGGTGCGCGCCTCTGTGTACACGCGATACCAACACAGCCCCCCTTTCCATATCGACTTCTTTCGGTTGTTTCTCAATGCCCGATTTACCCAATTCCGCCTTTGGCGCCGTATTCCGCCCTTCCAGAATGGCAAACAATCCTTAATGCCGGTACCGCTGCTTTTTCTTCCAGCAGACCTTTCATATCGCGCCGCCGTACATTATGGACCACTTCATTATCGCTGGTATATCGACTGGGACGATATACGAACTTCACGGTCGGCCGTTCCGCGAAAGTCGTGGGATTTAATGTGTTGAAAAATGGAACGCGGCGCGAGGATTGATGCTCGGCTCGCCTTGGAAGAATTCAATCTGGATGAAATCCACGATGTCGCTTTTCGCGCGACCATCCCGTTGTTCAGCTCTTACGCGATATTAGACGATTGTATTTCGTAGGGACTCGAACCTTTTCCCAAAGGACCGACACGACGTTTGATATTTTATGCGTAATAAAGGTGATATTCGTACATCGTAGCTCTATCTTACTTTGGAATTTATTACCGATAAGCTTTCGCGCGTCATTGGTCGATGAGTGTGTAAATGCAATTCTTCTTACGACCACCGCGTTATGCTCTCTAGTATCATATTTTATTTATCCTCGCCTTGCTTTAAAACGAAGACTACCTTTTGAAAGTCTACTGTCATTGGTGAAATTTCTTTCATTAAAGTGAATCGCTCATATAGATAGCGACCTGCGTTAGGCTCTACAGTAGAGTCGTTTATTGGTCACGTATGAAATGCAGATGGGGAGCCTCACAATATAATAACGTCTCTATACTCTAATAAAATATGAATACATAAGGAACGTATATATAGTCGAATATCCCACATACCCAAGCAAATTCCCCCAATAAAAACATCCGTATAAAAATTAGTTTTAAACTAAAATACACCTATTCGACGTAATCTCTAAAACGCATAATAAAATCGTCTCAACATACCTACACGCTATTTTCACGTCCCTCATCGAATATCCTCTACTTTATCCTCATTCATCCATCGACAACCACGCTTGGATAATTCTAATATAAAAGGAAAGCAATCTGAGTTTTCTCCACTGCCAGGACTCTCCATTCGAGCCGCGTCAAAATTCCAACCCCGAAAGAATATCATAGTTTCCTCCTCTCTTTCCACGCGCCTTCTCGCTCAGAATTCAACAGAGCGAGCGCGTAACTTGGGATGCAGGCTGCCGAGTACACGGCTGTGCGAGAAATCACGAGATAAAAACAGAGAGGGCCTGCGCGCGATTTTGGCGCGGGCAGAAGGAGGAAGGGCCGCGGCAAAGAGGGATTTCTCTAAGACGGGTTACGTTGTTAGCTTCACCACGTCCGCCCACTTCAACGATTCCGTCGACCCGCCGACCCGGCGCTCCAAATCCCCACCCTCAAAAATCTACCACCCACTTCTCCAGCCCATCTCCACGCCGTTCCTCAACCGCCTCCAACCCCCCTCCCCCCCTCGCCGCCCCTCGCCACCGTGCGCCCAGCTGTGCAAAATTCAATCAATGCGTTAACGCGCAGGTCCGCCGCAATTCTACGCTATTTTCTCGCCACCGTCGCCCTTTTTTCCTTCCGGCCTCCTTCACCGTTTCGAATGTCTTCCTCGATTAAATTACGGCGAGAACGGTGGGAAGCGCTCGTTGACATTCGCCAAGGAAACTCCCGGCCATCCATCGCTACCCTCGCGGTATCGATCGCGCTCTGTTGTTCGGCGGTTAACCCCTTGATTGCGGCTCCCTTTCGCGCGGAACCATCGATATATACGAGGCGATATTCGCATGTCGGTCGCCGCTACCGACCATCGAGCTTCGTTATGCCGAGGAAAATGCGGGCCTTGTTGGGATAGGCGCGCGATACCTCTAGGAAAGGGACGTGAACGTGACTTTTCAGTGTTCGAATTTCCTTCCGCTGGTTCTTTTTTCGAAGTTCGAGGCTTTATCGTAAAAACCGGTTGTGTGATGCAAGGTGCAGTCCATCTATTTTCTCTCATCTTTCGGACAGCGTAGGTACGCCGCGTTGGAGAAACCACTGCGGTTTCCGCTAAAATCATCTATAGAAAAACGGAGAAAGCAAAGTTGCGCGTCTAATAATAGAGAAAGAGAAAATCCAATCTCAAATATCCATCGCGTGTATCCATAGACACACGAGGTTTTATACGCACGCCTTTCGTAGTCGAAGAGTCAATAGAGCGGTAGAAGTTTGCGGTAACACCGGGGCAATTGGCCACGGGTCGGTCTGTACGAACCGAGCGTTTCTAGGCTCCCGGTCCGGGAAGAAGTTGCGCAAAGAATGGCCGAAAAGAGGAGGCTTCATTATTATCGTTATTCGTTAAACGATGGTGAAAGTACCGTCTGAACGGAAGGTGCTATAATTGCATCGCTTGCTCGGCTTAACGAAGCATCGGGAAGGAGTGGAGGGGTAGGAGGGGTACGAAGCCGAGATACCGACTGTTTCATAAAATCGCACAATGCGCTCGTTCGGTAAAATATATTCCTTTTATATCGCGAGCGGAAGCTGCTAGTCGCGCACAAAAGCTGGAGCGCCGGTTGCGCTTCTGTGCCAAACGGCGATCGACCACTCATTAATTTCGCAACAAGTAAAAAATCCCCAGGACCCGCGCCGCGGCGCCCCGCGATTTATATCGGGGAGGCGCTCGCTGCCGTGTCTACGCGCGCACGTCGATAACCGAATTTACACATACGCATTTTGCCAAAGCCACGGAGAATGGTTTATAACGACCGTTCTGTGCAAGCGGCACGTTGAACTTTTCCGCGAACTCTGCCAAACCAACGGGCGGATCTGTCGCGGCCCGAATAAATGGTTTCTCCGTGGCATCGTAATGTAAATCGGCCGTCCTGCTCTTTACGGCCAGCCTTGGATTTAACTCGGATAAAGCGACTTTGAAACGCGTTACGGAGAGAGAGGCGATCGCGTGTTAATTTTTGCTGGGAAAGGAACAAATATACAAATATGGCGAACAGCGCTTCGTGAACCGTCAGGAGTGTAATTAACACTAGAACTACCAGCCACTTTCCGGGCATATTTAGAACACCACGTACGTCTTTAAAAAAAAGGGGAGAGTAAAAGGAAATTTGAGTAAATCAAAATGGTGATCCAAATACTGCATGAAAATCATGGAAAATCTCGAAAAATACATCCTTATAAAGCACTGCGATTTTTTAAAGAAACGACTGACCGGTCATTTTGACTGGTTTGGTAGTTCTAGTGTTAATATGCGGATAAAATTAAGCTTATGTAGGAGAATATCCGTACACAGTATACTCAATGGACGACAAACGCGCGTTATGCAAAGTGAACACTTCATTACTATTATCCTATCAATTCGAATTATATTGCATTTCAATCTCCACGGCTAAATTAGAAAAAGAAAATATTACTTTCATTCCCCCTTGGTACCTAACGTTCCTGCTCTAAAGCGAAGAACGAATATTTCGCATCGAGCGAAGCGCGTACTTCGAAGTTATTAAGTACATTTAAGTACCGGTACATAGCAAGGGATTCGAATGTTCAACGCATAGGTGAGTATGCGCCCGTGCATAATCCCTACGCTGGGCAAAAATGCGAGATGAATTTATGTCCCTGCTTACGTAAGCAAATCCGAGCAGTTTCCGTCCAGCGGAGTTAAGCTTAATCCGACATCGAAAGGATTAAAGTGCATTGGAAGACGCGGTCGCGGGCTGTGAGGAAATATGCCGGCAAACGTCATCCAGGGCGTCGTACATAAATACACGCGTATCGGTCTAAATTATGTTCGACATTTCGCACGCTCTACTTTTCCTTCCCGCCCTCCTTGGGCCAACTTAATTTGTCGCGAAGATGATAAAGCAGGAAGCAAAGAACACCCTAATAATCAGGGAAGAAAGTACTCGGCCGCAGAAATATAGGACGGTCTACTCGAGAGCTCCGTCGAGAGGGCATAATGTTCAAGATAAGAATAGGAGGGATTTAATCAGGAAAAAAAATGTATTCTCGAAAGCACGACGACGGAGAATTTTCAAGGTGAGCGGCGCGACTGATTACTATGCGATCATTATAATGTTCTGCCTTATTAAAGCGGATGTATTATCACGTTGTATATTACTGTGTATTAAAAATAAAGACGCAAAATACACCGCAAAAACTCGTTGATTAAACGCGTTACGCGATATCTCGATCGATCCAATGGTCATCGTAATTATCGTGACACTTAGATCGTTATTATACGCGCATTAATCATCGTAATTAAAAAAAAAAAAAAAACCTAGAAACAAAAAATCCACGATAAGAAAGCATTTGTCAGAATACAATACATTTATAATCCTAACAAAAGTATTCCAAGTAAAACACGAATAAACCATCCCGAATAAAGGCACCTTTACTGGAGCGTAGCGCGTTAGAGATTTTAGGACACTTAATGCGATGAAGCACCGTGGAAATAATATTTCCCCGAGCATTAAGCACGTCTCGCGTAAAACTCTGGGATAACAAAAAAGGAGCCGAGATAGGGATGGGAAATATATAGTCGAATCGTGCCTTCCGAAATACGGTACGCTGGATAAGATAGCCCCGGCATTGTGCATTGTCAGCGGATTATGAAAAATGCATCATCGCCGCATGAGGGATCCCCGTCTCGAAGATGGAACGTCCGATGCACGCCAAGTGGGGAATTTACGAAGGAGGTTTTCCCAGGAACTCGATTCAGACCGGTTACGGGAGGCGGAACGCCCGCACGCGGATTCCTCGGGACGATCTTGGAATTATTCTTGAAGGCTCGCGGGCGCGATTCTACGCCCTGGAGATTTGCCTCCGCCTTAAGTATGCGCTACGCGAGGAGAGGCCGTGAAAACTCGAAAGATATATTGGCTTTCGTAGTTAGCGGCACCTGCGGCAAAACTCTGACGCCGTGCGGCACGCACCTCAGCCAAGAAATGGCGGGGACAGTTTACAAAAGTACCTCTCTCAGGAGCGCGAGCGAGCGGGAAACGGCGGTGCTGCAATGAGAACTAGGCGTTTCGGAAACTTCCTGCAAACTTTGATATTAATTTAATCCCCGGGCAAAACTCGACGCCGTCCCCGAGGCGCGCCGATTCATCCGCTCGATGGGATCGGATACGTGCACGTGCCATCTATCAAACGAGGCACTCGATCGGAAGCAGATTCCTATTTGCTTTCGTGAAAAAATGTTTACAAATGACGAGGGTGTTGGCGATTTTTTCCCCTCCCGTCTGCGCTTTAGAAACATTAAAAGTGGGAAGGGGGGGGGGGGCAGCGTCGAAACGTTGATATCGTCGAATGTTATTTTATATCCGCGATTTGTAATACGTTTGTACGCGTCACTCGTACGCATGGTGAGAGTTCTCTTTGTTATAAGCGTTTGAGCTGTCGGCGGGTTTAAAGCACGAGTGCGTCGTTATAAGTGTTTTCCCATTGCCTCGTTACCAAACCAAACCGAGTTTCTTCTTTTGACGATCAAGGCGGGAGAATAAAAAATACGAGGCTATGTAATATCTACTCTATAATAGTACATCGAGGAAATATAAAAATGTTCTCGATTCGTCGAATAGCCGAGAAGATCATTTTTCATCGGAAAGACCACGTTTATTCTCTTTCCGAAGATATCGTCTTCTCGAAAACAAACATTGCGATCTACGTTTAGAACCTTTTCGGAACACTCTGATATAATAACGAAGGGAAAATAAGCAAAGCCGCCGTAAACTATTCGCTTTTCAAACGCGTTCGAAAAATGATCAGCATAAGCGCGGGAATAGCAGAGAATATACAAGCCTGGAAAAGAAGCGATCTTTCCAATGCAATTTCCTTATCCAGCTCGCTATGCAGCGTCGTTAATTCGGCAAAGAAAACCAATCTGCGTTAAAGTTCCACTCGATTCTACGATGGAGGCGCTCGGTTTTGAGTCTGCGAGAAACTTGGCACGAACGGATGACAAAAATCGGAATAACGGGCATGATGCTTAAACAATGCCAAAATGCCGGATCACGTTGATAAGCGTCCAGCAAGACAGCCCTGGCCTTCGGTCAAGCCGACCACCTATTTTGCGACACGAGTTTCACCGCATCGACACCCTGAAAGTAACTCCGGGCGAAAGATCGGCCGGATAGCTAGGAGCAACTTTTAGTTAGCGGGGTGAATCGATTGTAGGGAAGACGGGATTGAACGTGAAATATAGTGGCGATGGAAGTAAGCCAGTACAGCGGACGTAGAATATGGTTAGCCCGCTCGAGGAAGCCGTAAAATTATTGGTTTTCGTTCACAGTCGTCCGCCACGACTAAACTTGTCAGCATTCACGGCTGGACAGTTAACGAAGCATCTCCGTGTTTGCTTTACACGCCGGTACGAGCAGATAATTTTATTCGGCCCTTCCTTCCGCGAATCTGCTTTGAATCGGGCCCAATTAAAGTAAAGACGAAGAAAACAAGTCGGAGGCGCGTGCTGTATTTTGCAGAAAGGAATTTTCACCGGGTCCCCTCCGTGAAACTTAAAACGACTAGCGGCGAGCTTGTGAAATGAAGTGTGTTCGGGAAAATGTGCGGAAACTGAGTAATTCGACGAATATCGTAAGCGGAAGGAAGCGTTAGAAAGAGAAATATGACGGATGTTAGAAGAGGTATATAACGAGGAGTAAGATTTAAATGTATATCATATTACAAAGCGAGGAAATATATCTGTACATCGTGCTTGTTATGAGCGAGGATGTTGACTAAAACACAATGTTAAAGCTAAGTTGGACAATGGTACGAGAAAGAAATACACGAGCGTAGAAAGTTCTATCGCCATTCTAAGCAGCAACTTCGCGTTCGAAACTTTTCCCTTAAATTATTTACCCCTATACCTATCCTACGGCGACTCGATGCGCGCGATAAGTAATAAGTATACACCGATAAATCTTAAGGGCAAAACACGAAGCTACTTCGCGGATATTAATCAGCTTCGGCAATTATTAAGAGTACCCCTTTGGCCGAATGCTCGATAAGCCCCGGATTAATCACTCGTCTCCCCTCTCATCCAATTCCGGCATCACTTTAATCTCCTACGATACCGTGGGTGGTACTTTGATACCTAAGAGAGACGACATTAGCCCCCCGCGTTTCTCGGTCTCCTGTCGCCAAAGCCCCATCGTACATTGGCGGAGAAAATCTGCATCCTCCGCGAAAACACTGGTAACCCATTTGCACGCGGTAAATGCCCCCAAGTACCGCTCTTCCAGGTTCGCGGATAAAACCTGGGATGCCCTGGAAAGACAATCGAGAAGACGACTGGAACGATGCTCGATCCACTTGTTTTCCTCTGGAAAATACCCGAGGAACTGGCCATACTCCCCCGACGGAGTTTTGCGGGAAATCTGATATCGGCAAGTCGGATCCCGAGAGATTGCCTCCTTACTCGCCAGTATATTCCTTGGATTCGTCGGCGGATTTCGATTGGAACGCCGATATTGACGCTCCCCTATCCAGCTGCAATTTTTAGATTCGCCGATCGGGAAGATCGCGCATAAATGCGACGTTAAAATCTATTTTACGAACAATGCCGCGGACGAGGAGATGTAATAGAGGATCGATATCGGTCAATTTCTGGCGTAGAGCTTCGCGCAAGAAATCTACGCGGTAATGGGTTTGACGCGAGGATTTAACCTTCTCTTAATCATGAATTACTCATGCGTCAGATGTACGCGGAATATAATATACGCAGTCGGTTTTATACAGCCACGCGGATATGTAAATCATCCGAATTCTTCGTATAAAACCTAAAGTTGCTGCAATCCTCTCCAGCCCTTTTCCTCGAGTTGCTTACGGCGCTTCCTGCCTCGCACCTCGACAACCCCGAATTACAAATCCAAGTAGCTCGTGGCCAGCGGGTTCGACGACCTTTCACGCACAATATCCCACGACGATGGCACACGCTCCTCATCGAGGACACACCGAGAAGCACGAGAATGCATGCGCTCCGTCTACCATATGGAACATTCCTACTCGAGTACACGCAGTTCCACACACCGAAACTCCACGGGCCGTGCACGAGCGATTCCATTAACCCATTCGCATCGCACCTCTAAAGCCCCCGATCGACTCTAAAATTCGCCAAAACCTCATCGCGGAATATTCCACGCACGATGATGAGCGATGCTTATTACACCGTACGGATTATTCCCCTCGTCAATGGGAATAGGTTAAATCCTCGACCTCGCGCGCTACGGTTCGCAAACTCTCCCAAAATCGAACCTCGCGATTCCTCTCGGAGGAGCGATCCTCGGCGCGAGACACCGGCTCTCGCATCGATCAACGGTCGACACGAGCTCGAGGAGGGCGAGAAAGGGGGACTACAACTCCAACGTCGAGGAAGCTCGTGAATGGAAGGGTAGATACAAAGCGACGGCCCGGCGGAATCGAGGTCAGCGGGGATCTTCGAGGGTGCAACTCCGGCGGCCGAGGCTATATACCGGGGGTGCAAAGGTGGTAAAGGCGAGAGTCCCTCGGCGAGCGGCACGCAGCCCCGAAGGTTGGCGCGTCGCGAAAGGTAGCACAGGTTGCGCGATTCGGCGGCGCCGCGTAGGAACACGTTGCTCTCGCGAGAGGTCGGGCCGAGCCGACCGGATCGCCGGCTGTTTACCCTCCTAGGGGGTGTATCCGGGTTCCGCGGTCCCGTGCGAGGGCGGCCACTGCATCCGCGGACGTCACCGGCCGTCGAACCGCAGCACGTGTCTCGGCATCGGATCCGCACCCGGGGGAAAATCGGGGGAAAGGCCCTGGGCTACGGGTTCGCGGAAAGCGTCCCTCGCGATCTACGTTCTGCGGCGTACTAGCTGTCGTGCCCTGGCGCCCGCCGCCGCCCCCGCCCCCCGCCCCTCGCCCCGCGCGCTGCCCCTTCCACCGGCCGCCTCCACCTGCACCGCCCCCGCAACACAGCTCGACCGTCGTACGTCAGTTCCTTCCTTCCACTCCTCTCTTCCGGCGGTGCGACACGCTGGACCAGAGCGGACACCGAATCGCGCTGCGCCCTCGGCCCAATCTTTTCGCGACGAGCCTCTCGGAAGCGATTTTGAACCCCTCGAATGGTCCTATGCCGGTTTGGTGCCTCCACGGCGCGACGTATTGCACGAAGCTCGCGGAGACCGAACGCTCGAATATTTTGGCGATTAGGCTTTGAATAGCGATTTTGAACTCGTTGAATGGTCGTACGCCGGTTTGGTGCTTTCATGGCGCGATATATATATATATTGGATCGACCTCGCGGACGCGGAAGCGTGGCACGCCCTCGACCTCGCGCCGAAATCTATTGACGATTAAGGCTCGAATGGCGATTTTGAACTCGTCGAATTGCCGTATGCCGCTTTCGGGCTTTCGAGGTATGATATATTGGGTCGACCTCGCGGACATGGTAGGTTCTTGAGCTCACGCCGAGATCTTTCGGTGATTTAGGGTTGAATAGCGATTTTGAACGCGAGCCGGCGGACGTTGGTTTCTTAGCTTTACGATAAAAGACGCTCTACTGACTTTGTGTCGACGAAATGCGATATCCTTGATGTTGTAAAATTTGGATGCATTATGAATTAGGTCGCGATTTATTACTCCTCGAACTGACGTTCGTTAGCTCCTTTCCTTGATTTTTATTTTTCGAGAATTGAATGACGGTTTGGTGACAGTTTTGAAATCAAACGCCATTGCTATTGATCACCGCTAGTCGCGATCGAACCGATGGTCCTTATTTATCTCAAATCGGGTTTACGGTCAGTTCCTTGCTTTTACTCCCACCTTGCACTAGTCAATAAGCTAAACTAACTCCGCGCCTAAGGAACTACTTCGTCCTTACATCAAGAATACCAATGCATCAAGATACGCGAGACCCTTCGCACCTTATCCGTATCCACCCAACTTTCGCATCTCCATTCCCGCTCCCCTCTCCGCGCTCCTACCAAAGAGACTACAATTTCGTTATGTTTAAAATAACTTTTCCACCTCGCTTCCTACTTTCCTCTTCCGCGCAACTCTATAACATAAACCATTCCTCTGCCAACGAAACTGGCTACTTCGTTACATCAAGACACCGAAGCCCTTTTCCGCCCTCTCTCCCTACCCTCTCGAGCTCTGTACCTCGATTCCTACTTTCCCATCCCCCCTAGCTCGACCAGCTGAATCATCCTCGTGCCAAATAAAGGCAGATATCGTTCACGATCGGCGAACAACGCAGCCACGCTGCTAAGGGGCGCGACCCCCAGTCGATCGTGACCCAACTCGCGACCTTCCGCGGGGATGAACTTCTTTCGTCGTCTATCGGCTGTCACGTGCAACTCCAGATCCCAATGGGAGGGTGGACGATGAATCAAGCTCGAGTCCCAGGAACGCGAAATATCATAACTTCTCGGGAGGAAGATAAATGTCGCGCCCTGAGACCTAAGAATGGCGATCATTTCTCCGGAGTGGGAACTTTTATTCAAGAGATACAGGCCCCCTCCTCCCTCCCTCGCCCTCTTTCCTCCTCAAGCCTATCCCACTTTCCCTACTCCTTCGCTAGCCACCGCTCGCTCTGTATTCGCGAATGTACGCCCTGCAAATCCATTGATCTCCGACTTGGAGGAGCCTCTTGCCTCTACCGGACAACGTCTTTCGCTATCCGCCGCTTGTCACGTGCAAGCGGACAATTTCGAACGGATCCAGCGCACTCGTTGAGTTTCCTCTAAGCGGGGGCAAATCGCTAAAATGCAGCACGACGATAAGAGATCGACTATTATACGATTCTGAATAGTCGATAAGGGATACGAATTCTGGAGAGTGGCGATTGTTCGAGTCGGAGGGAAGGTTACTTCGCTCGCCATTCGTAACTCGAACTCGTGTTTATATCATGGAAAACCAGTGTAAACAACTTGTAAGAACAGAGGTACCTTGCACCGCGATGGCCTCTGTTTACACTGGTTTTCCATTATATAAATACGAGGTTGAGTACGAAGTTGGTGTAATCTATTTTGATGTCTCTCTTTGAGGCGAGTTCTAATTAAAAGGAGTAATAATGACGATCGTTTCTTAGGGATCAGTTTGGAGGATTATTGTTTGGAAGAATTTTTCTGTATTAAATACCTTTTTGGACTTTAATTACCCATGCAATTCTAACGAGTTTGAAATAAGGTGAATGTTAGCCTGGGCTTAGAATTCGAATATGATTTATTCCAAAAATCTCGTCCCAAAGCTGTTCTCAAAGTGGATCTTGACAATTACCTTCGAACTGGAAGTAATAATTTGGTACTCGTTCCTTAGAAACTCTGGAAGAAGAAAGATGACTCTTGCATCCTCCCTCGTAAGCATAACAAATTTTGCATACTATGGGCACCAGATCGTGTCCGGGATTAGAGTATAAATCGCTCCTGGTCCCCGGCTTTGAAACAAGACTCGTCGGCCACGCATATTTGTCTTAAAGGCGAAGCCTTGAGGATATTTCAATGGACCGGTATCGTTACAAAGGCACACTGCCGCTGAATATTTGACGAGGTTCTCGTCGGTCGCGCGACGCCAGTGGCCCTGCGCTTTAATTTTGCACGACGACCAATGCTCGAAGATGGTAAATAATCTAACCGCACAAGAGTGAAACGACGGGCCGCTGTCGGGAAGCCGCGGTTAAGAACGATGACTCTCTTATCTCACGATTTATTAGGAGCAAACTCGTTCCTCGCGTCGTATCGCGCTGAATAAAAGAAGCCTCCGCCATCCGCGTCTCGAGGATGGCACATAATTTCAGGTGCACGCTGGCGCGCACGTGATGCGCCGCCATGAAAAATAGATCGGAATCTTTCCTCGCGTCCGGTGCAAATTTACGCGCTTCGTTCCTCTAACTTGTACCTCGAGGACACCTAGGATCTTCTCGAGGGTGCAGAAGTTGAGACAACAACGCGGGAGCGGAAGCTATTTCGGAGATCTTAGTCTGCGGACCAACGGTGTCGCGTGCCTGTGAGCGCGCCCGGTCGTCGAAATGACAAAACACATTCGCCCTCTTGCTTTGATCGCGGTTCCCGTCGACCAAAGCGAAATGAGAAGCAGGAGAATGAACTGTCGGCGCGGTATAATTAACTGTCTCCGCTGTTTGCGGTGTCGGTGGTGTCGTATAAATCCCTAATTGCAATAAAACTGGCGATGATACGCAGGGACCTCGTGTACAAACGCTTTACACCGGCCGACTTAAAACGCGACATCGAAAACGTGCCACTGGCACATTGGGCTACGTGCAGAGCATGCCGAATGGTTGCGCTATGCGCAATTATCAGGCAGGAAAATGTGTGAAAATATTCAAGTGATATCGAAAGATTAACTTTAAGCGGTACGCATAAAGCGTCTATAAGAAGGTTTGGCTGGATGTCGTATCGATAAGCACGCACGACCATTTCCGGTTTCGCAAAGAGTTTTACAGAGCAACATCGCAATGCGCGCGGAAGAGAAACGTGCGAATTTTGAGACGTTTTTTTTACGCGTTTCAATTCCAGAGAATCCTATTTAAATGTACGTCGGTTTTAATCAGACTTCGAGATTTAACAAATATTTTCCCACCGAATCGACGGACTATACATAAAGCTTTCGTGGAATAAATACGCTCCTTTTGTGAATATGCTTCGACCGGTATAATTGCTTCCTTGTTTTGCCCTACTTTGGCTATAATACACGAATTAAACTCGTTATTGCATATATGAATAAATAAACATCTCTCGCTTAATATGCACCTGCTCGTTCAAATCCGGCAGTTATATCTACATTCGTTCAACATTTCTGCACGCGTCCGGGCTAGCATATTATTTACGCAAGCCGGAGTACTTCGCTTATGTGCTAAATAAATGACGAAAAATTTGTCGAATATCGCGGACAAACTGCGCGATACGCCTTGACGTTTTTTATTTACCGCATAATTACGTTCGTACCCAGCAGTTAAGCGCGACCGCGGCCGATAAATCGAACCATCCAGGGAGCGCGTTTCGTGAAAAAGCTCTTCGCTCTTTAACGCCCATGAATAACAAATGGGGAAAGCAGTGGCACTGAGGGAAGCACTTCGTCCTCGTCGCCTCGCGCTTTCACGAATACGAGGAGGACCGCGTTTATTTATAACAAAGACTTCGGACGGGGATTCCTCATCGACTTCGATTCCCCCGTAACGCCGTGGGATCTCGGCTTTAAACTTTAAAATCGCTCCACGGCATCCCGCTGTCGGGGGCTGCCCGTTATTTCCGCGAAAAAAAAATAGTCGAAATAAATCCGAGACGTTCAAATCGGTGCGCGAGAAGCCGGTCGGCCCCGATCAAAGGAGGCACGGCTCATAAAATATGTAATAACGCGAAATGCGATACGGCGATAACCCGTACTTCGAGGAAAGACACAGCGACGCTCCTTCGCTTCAGACGGTTTTGTATTTTTGGCTCGCGCATATATTATTAATCAAAGTAGGGCGCCACATCGATCCCCGTCGGGTGCGGAATACAGTGCCAAATGTCTTACGGAGCATTGCAACTGTACGTCGTTACACCGAGATAAAAGCGTGACGAACCTCGAGTGATACCGCACAATCGATATGCGTGAAACTATTGTAATAAGAAGGTTTCTACGTGCTTAGAAATTTAATGCAAATGGAATCAAATTATAATATAATATATTTAATATAATATAATATTTTCTAATAGCAGGTTTGATTATGGTTTACCTCGTTCGATGTGGTTAGAATTACTTTAACTGTACTGTACTGCACGGATTTTGTATCCTCTGTTCAACACCCGCTTTATTAATACATCCACCGGAAATGGTGATGTACGTTTTACGATACATTTCAGCACCTTTACGGGCCAAGTTTAATCTTGCGACACAAACGCAAGCGAGTTACGCTAGATTAATCAGAAGTCTTTCGAAGTTTAAATATATTTCTGATGTAAACTACAATGGATAAAATGCATCGAGCGAATGATGAGAAGAACGTTATTTTTCTAAAGTGGCGATAGACACCTTTCGTCAACCCTTTCGAGCCTAATGATGCAATTTGACACCATTCGTATGATGAACTTATACTAATCAAGTACCTATAAATTATTTTTCTTAAAAATGTAATTTTCTTAATAAAAAATATTAATTAAGGCAGGAAAGGGTGAAACAAACTTTTGAAATCATCGACCTTTGGCACGATTAAAAGGCGACTAATCACGATATTATACAATAGCTTCGTTGCTCAGCTCGGTGATCTCCAAATTTCTGTCTTAGATGTGCACGGCCGAAAAAGTTTGGAGACCACCGGCTTAGCCGTTACACAAGGAGCACAAATGTGCCGCGTTCGAAAGGTAAAACCGACACAAAGCACCGTGGCTTCATTCGGCCATCGATGCTCGTTCTTCTGTCGCCAATTTCGCCTCCTCGTACCTGCTTTTCTCCCGCTCACTTTCTCCCCACTCCCCGCCGACGTATCTTTTTCTTTTACCTTTCAACGCGCT
This sequence comes from Ampulex compressa, assembly GCA_038496175.1. Lineage (NCBI taxonomy): Eukaryota > Metazoa > Arthropoda > Insecta > Hymenoptera > Ampulicidae > Ampulex > Ampulex compressa. The sequence continues at coordinate 3,917 of JBCFXI010000609.1, read as the reverse complement.
ATTTTCCTCCCATTCCCTTTTCGTCTCGGCGGGGCTACGGGATTTTTAAATGAGAATTTTAACGATCGACCTACATTTCTGCGCCCTATTTACGGTGTATCGCAAGCAATGTCAAATACCGCGGTGGATATACCACCGGCAGGCGGGAATGCTAACAGGAAAAAGGGCATCCGCGTAATTGCGAAGATAACGCGGATATTGGAATTTGCGCTCCCAAAAACTCCGGCCAAATTGCGGAAGGCCGGCCGGTTTAGTTCGATGCCAATGCGGGATTCCTCGAGAAATCTCGCCAGGGCCGGTCCTTTTGTCCGCCAAATCGTAACGCACGATAAACATCGCGAGAGTAAATATCGGATGAAAATGTCCAGCTGGCATTAAAGACTCCGCGCATACAAGATAGGTCCGATCAAAAAGTAAAAAAGAAGAGAACTGACTCTCCAACTTGGGTTCCCATGAAAAACAGGAACAGCGCGTCCAAAACGAGTACCTGCTTAATCTCCAACAAGACGGTCTTCCTTTTAATTTATCGTATTTAATCTATCATTTAATTTCACTCGAAATGGTACTCCTATTCGCTGAATTTTTCGCTCGATTAAAATCTACGATTTAATTAATCGAGCATGATATCATGCAGGAGGTTATTTCGAGTATCGATCTGAATAAATCCAGCGACACACTTGAAGCGTATCATCGTTCAAATACCTCGACTCGCGTATTCTTATCCAATTCCAGATTGCTACGTGATATTTCTCTTAAATCGATCGTCGCTTGAAACTCACCCTCATGTGCGGCTGGATCAGGAGTTCCTGAAGCTCTCGAAGCTCGGCCCGGTCAATATTTCTTATCGTCGAATGCTCCGCTTCCCGAAGGATGTCTTCGACGTCCCGCGCGCGCTGGACCGCATCGGTTTGCGGTGCCCGACAGGGAGTTGGGACACGGCTTGAGATCCTATCGTAAAGCTGGAACAAAATGATTTAATCATCGTCAGGCTATGTACACTGTATCTGGTATTTCTAATACAAAATGTTGAGAATCATAAAAATCAGTAAGACGTGCCTTTGCAAGGCGACTCTGTATTATTGGATACTTTGGAACTTGAATTCATACTTATACTTATTGAATGTATATTATTATTTGCAATGCAAAATGTTGGAAATCATAAAATCGGCACGACGCGCCTTTGAAAGGCGACGTCATCGTTTTACAGAATAGAACGACTCGATGGAGGGCTGAATATAACGAACGCGCTATTGGGGTCCTCCGTTATGCCAAAGTCTCTAATCAACCAATTATGGAAATGCCAATGAATAACGCTGGTTTGTAAATACCGTGTTTTGTTCGCAGCTCAATAGCGGATCGTGTATAGTTTGCATAAACGAGGATACTGATTTCATACATTATTCTGAATAGTGTATTGGGAATGGATCGCTCTCTCGCATCGCTAAAATCAAGGTATCGTACGACCGAGACTTCCACGACTATTCCACGCGATATGGCTTTTATATTTTAGACATATTTTAAGAAATCCTAATGCGCCTTGAGTTCTTCCCAATATTTCTTTTCTTCTCCAACCTATTCCACACCGAATAAATGTACAACGCAATGTTTATAAAATAACGACAAACCCCTTCGATAAACGAAACAACGATAAAAAAAAAGCCTCGCCTAGAACATTCAAAGCGAAACAGAAAATCCACAAACAAAGATACGTCGGGGTAAAAATTCCAAGGCTTCGCGTATTCGTTACCAACCGGTCGGTTCCGCGAAAAAGCGACAAAAGCGTCGACGACCACCCTCTTGGGGCGATAGTTCGACCACGGTCCATTAGATGTCCCGTCGTACACCAACTTTACGGTGGCTGCATCGACACGTTTTCTGTTTACATCGCACACACGAGGAAGGCAAAAAAACCTGCGCGTACGGCGTGGTGGCGATTCCCAACGTAAGAATCCCTGACTACTCACCAGGAGACCCGCGATTTCGAGTAGATCTCCGGCCAACTCGGCCTCGCCGATGAACATTAACTGACAGAGGCGCATCTTTATCTAAGACGAGGAGGAAGCTCTTTCACCCCGCTCGCATCGCGCCTCTGGCACGTGGCGGCCAGGGCCACGTGTGCTTGGAAACGCCACAGGATTAGCACGTACGTCCGCTTGTTGGCGCGATCAACCGATTTCGAGACAGTGTTTGGCATTTTGTTTACCAGGACGGCTCGTCGGCCATCTTGGTAGCCGAGGATCAGACGCTTGCGCCCTTTTTCCCGGGAAAACGAGGGTGGGTACCTCTTCCCTCGGGATCCAGACGCCTGGGAGGGGGGAAGAACCGGGCGAAAAGGGTGAAAGAGAACGAGAGAGAGAGAGAGAGAGAGAGAGAGAGAGAGGGGGTGAGAGCGTCGCGAGCGCCGCGCCTCGGCGAAATAAGCAAACTCGTTGCTGGTGAGAAGGGGTGGTAACTACTGGCGGGGCTGAACCGCCTCGAAGGATCGATTAGCCGCGCGTGGAGAAGGAGGGTAACGATGTTTACCTCGCGGAAATCCACGGAGAGGGAGAAAAACTGTTCCTCGATCTGCTTTACCCTAGGCGCTTGGTATGGCGGACGAAAAGTCTCGTCCATTACTCGCGGTTGATCACGGATATTTCAAATTCATCTCTGCTCGCGATTGAAGAGAGCAACCCCTTATCGAAGTCTATCGAGTACGAAAACTCTATCGCAACAACGTTTGAGGAAGCCATTTAGGAATTGAGGGAGTAAAACGCAGAAATGTTTGAGGGAGCGATTTAGGAAGAGCTGAGGGAGATTAAAAGTGGTGAAAATATGGGATTAAAGGTCGAAACGCCGTGCGTGGCTATCGAATTTGCTGCGTACCTCTAAAATAGCCCGAAGGCGATAATCATCGACCGCACTTAGAATTTCACCGCGCGTCAGCCTACCGCTCTCTTGGAGGACCTCTATGTCGTCGAGAGAATCCAGGATCTCTGCCACTGCGCCTGCAATGGAAATTCGCGGTTAGACGCCTATGGCCACGTGCATACATATCTGATTCCGCTGTATTTTTGTGGGAGTTCATCGTAACACCAATAACCCGCGCCGACACGCACGGGGGCTATCATCGATCGTCGCGTCACGTGCACGAAACACCACGGCATTATCTACATTATCGTCCTATAATCCGGGGCGCACGATCGGAAGGCGTACCATTATCTTAAACAAATCTTTACATTAGGTACGATTATATCGATACGACGCTCGTCGAAGACGCGTGACAAAGGCTCGATCCGTATCGAGGATTCGAAGAGATCGAATCTGTACACCGAATCGATCGAGTATTCGACGGACAGCGTATCATTCACCTTTGCACCCTCTTCGAATGCTCACGAAACAGACGATTCGATCGATTGTTTTCTACGACGGCTATCGAATTGCGTGAAAAATGACGGTATTTATGGACGACGCCCTTAACGTAGACAGCCTCGCGAAAATTGATTCGCAAAATTCGTTTCTATCCAAGAGAAAGAATTTGCTTCTCGATGGTCGATGAGCGAAATGCACTTTACATTTTTGTACGGGTTCTTATAATGCGGTTATGAAAAGAAATGGATCCTGGTCACGCACCCGTGGTCGTTACTTCGTCGTCGCCAACGTCGGAAAAGCTGTCGCCGTTGACTTCCGAAAATGGGGCATGCCACTTCGAGGAAGAAACGGCGGCCTTCACGGCTTCCTTCAATTTTCGTCTCGCGTTGAATTTCTTAAGCTCCTCTATAGTTTCAGCTAAGTGTATTCGAGCCGCACCCTTGTCGCGATCCTGCACAGCGGAACGTAACTTGGTTACCAATGATACACCTCTTACAATGAAGGTGCCCATTATGTCCTAGTGTTTTGATATGACGACCTTTGGATGTATCGAGCTTAAAGCAGAA